>CABFWO010002584.1:69947-115613 GCA_902155825.1 Timema genevievae
GCGAGCGACTAAAATATAAAATAGAACACATGGGTTGTAATGAGAGGTGGCCAGACTGGAGCGAGCGAGCCGGTACAGTCTAGTTTACAAGCGCTGGGCAATATTATTTTATGTTGGTTCATTGAATGCGAGGAAAACTTCTCATTTTGACATTTTTATTATTATCGATAGGTTTAGCACACTTGCTACTAACGGCCTAATTTAATTGGTAAGATCATAAACCATACCTATATGTATGTATATAGGTATGGTTTATGTTAGTTGTTGACGAGGCGGCTCCGAATCTTGGCTCAGTGAAATGAGGGTAGTTTTTGACAAGTGATTTATTGTGGTGGTTTTCTCATCCTCTCTCCACATTAATGGCGATTCTCTTTTGTAAAGACCTAATTTGATAATATTGAAGTATTTTAACATATCAGTTTTATACATATATATATATTCTTGAAGAATAATTTGTACGTTAGCACATATGGCTCACGGTTTGTTGGATCCCCTGGCTGTAATAGAATCCCCTTCTGAGTTAGCTGAATCCCCGGCGCTTTAACTCCTAATGGTAGTGTCTGCCCACGGTGTGCAAGCATCAGGCAGGTCATTATGGGCTGAAACAAATATAAATATTCCGATATAAATAGTACTGGCATATAATATTTACGGTAAGTCTCAAAATTTGAGTACTAGTGATTTTCAATATGCTCTACCAATCAAGTTATTACATTATATCTAATTTAAATTATTTGAAAAAGACACCTGAACACGGGAATTGAGCCCAAGACCTTTGGCTCAGGGCACAGATGTTCTACTACTGAGCTATCTAGGATTCATTATATGTTTCGGCTCATTCTTAACTCATATTTTATGGCTGAGTCTATAATGGACGTGTGGAATCATCAGCCACATATGAGCGACCAATACCATGATAGCGATCATACTTGAGTCGTCTGAAACTTGGGAGGACTGTTATGTAGCCAAGTATACAATACAAGAGTTTAATTTTAACATGAAATTCTAAAATAACCACGCACATCACAAAATTAGTCTCAAGACTCAGTCTTAATTTATGAGTAAAAATGACTCTGAACACGAGAAGAATCCCGGTTAACTAAATGGTATAGCATTAACGCACAAAACTTTAAGGTCCTACCCTCGATGCCTGTGCAGGTATGATTTTTCATCTAATTTAAATTAATTGAACTGTGATCCCTTCAATTCGGATAGTGACGTATATTAAAATGAATTTCATCTTGTGTGTTAATATTAATACACAGGTCTTCACAAATGTATTGAACCAAATCACATATAACTACATAAGAGTAAGCAACTGTCTCAACTTGTAGTTTCCAAACCTCGACATGTTTATGGCCAATTATCTAGTTCCCGGCAGCTCTAAACAGTTGCTTGAATCACCTGGAACTTATCAATCCCAAGAGGAAGAAAATCAAAAGTTAAATCATGCTCATATTGACAATATTACATTTGTAATCAGAAAGATCGTAGTACAAGTTAGTCAACGAAATACACTAATGAAGTTATGGTTTATTTAAGTCGTTTCTGGGGAAATGAACGTGCATTATTGAGTCGATTGTAAGAATAATTGTATTGTTGGCGTTTCGTAAGTCAAATGTTAGGTTTATTTAACCCTAAATAATACACATATAATGTTGTTATAATAAGATTTTATAGCTATCGTCCAGAAAGTATGTAACTCTAAATGAAATAAATATAAATATTTTCAGTATACCAAAATTTGTTTAGATATAATCCAATTGTAATATTAAAACTATAATTATTTAATTCGATGTATTGGTCTCTGCATTGTAATCGTTTATTTATATTTTATTTAATCTGAACCATAAATATAGAGTGTATTATTATCGTAGTACATATCGGTGGTCACACAGAATAGACGTTAAGATTGTTTAGCTTGGTTCTCAGATGATGGGTCGTTTCGAGCTAGAATCCTGGAAGGGTGTATTGAGAGTGTTTTATCATAGATTGTCTCCTAAATGTCACCATTCTTATAATAGCTTATATTATACACAAGTCCTGGTATGAATTACGAAACTAACAAAGATTAAAGCAGCACACATAGCAATCTACAACCAATCACTAATCCATTAATGTTATTTCAAGGGTAAAAGACTTGATATTACTTTCATCTTCCTCTAGACTACTGGTCAGCAATCAGTGGGCCGCACGAGGCCCGCACGTACACTCATGGGGGCCCATAAAGTGTTGACCATACTTATATAGCAGATGGGCCGTATTATTGTTACAACTTGTTGGTTATACATTTTTAAATTTGTATGAATAAAATAATAATAATAATTGGTGATGTGCGAATCTTTGAACCTTAGAATATTTTCGAATACTTAAAGGCCCAGTAGTTGATTCAAAACTTTGAATAACAAGCTCGAATAATATAATCATAAATATGTATAGGCCTATTCAAGTGTGTTTGACTGCTAATGCAGCAGGAGAGTTGACGTAAGCTAGCAGGTAGTCGGGTAATCTTCTGTGATTCAGAATTGTTTTTTTTTGTTCTACTTAAATGTTGCTGCTGTTCAGAATGGCTGATTGGATGTGTAGGTTTTCCGCAATGTCCACTTTGAGACCTTTTGAAGAGGATTGTAAAAGTTCCACTCAGTTATTAATTCGTGTTAGTTGATGCCCGGAAAGTTTTAGATGTTCGGCGAATCTGGATATACATCTATTGTATTTAAAATCACTAATGTGTTCAGCATATTGAATTGAAATTTTCTTCCGGTCTGACCAATGAATACAGCCTTAAATTCATATAAAAATTTGTAGATACCATTTTTGGTATATTAATTTTTAGAGTTGAGATTCTATGATGAACATCGCGGAAAGCCTACACATCCAAACAGCCATTCTGAACAGCAACACAATTTTAAATGAGCAAATTAATTTTTAAAATCAATCCCTTACTAACGCAATTAGAATATTACCTCAACAAGCCTAACTAAAAAGGAATCCTCATTCCAATAATTCTAGCTCTCCCTCCATCACAATTAAAACCTATTCGAACCATAATCAAGAAGATTAATACCGTATATTCCTATGCCTCATTTTAATTTAACTCCACATTTTTTGATAAAATTAATAATAATATATCTATCTATATTTACTCATCATATAAATTACATTCTATGCTATACGAGCAACGCTATCTCATTTGTGGACGTTTTCCTAGTTTTGTGTCAAGATCAGATAGTCCTGCGGGAGTTTGACTAAAGTCTTTTAGCCAAACTCTCTTGTCATTTAAAATATCTAATAAATATTTAATATTTATTATTAACGTTTTGAAGTCTGCGATCATTGGTGTGAACCAGACACTTTGGTAACATTTTGAAGATGCCCATAAGGCTCTTATTTATTCATAAAATAATATCCTGGTGGATATTATTTGCAATAATTGTTTGTACTAAAAGCAACGTTATGGGTTGTTCTGTCTCTTCAAGACTGACCCATTTGATTGTAGGAGAGGTTACATGTTTTGTAACATTCCCTCAGTTTAACTGCGCTATATAATATATGAAGTTATTGTTTATTTTTTATTTTCAACATACCTCAGTTCGATTTTTGATACCATGTAAGGTTTTCTGCTCTGCTGTTATTGCTTTGAATAATCCATTCATATTGTTGTTATTAAATCTTGCAAATGATTTCCATTTGATATGTTCCTTACCTTACTCCCACTACCTTTTATATTATTTGTGGTCGTAAATTAAAGGTAGTAGAGTGGGGTTTAACAGAAAGACTCCTCCCGATACTATGATGTGAAAGCTGGCTTCCTATTGGGTATAGGGAGCCATCGTCATAATATCTTTTCAATACTACGGAGTTGATCTTTTAGAGAAATAAAGATTACATTGACATTACTTCTAAAAGGGCGTGATTTCCCATGGATGAAGTATTAAAAGTATTATTTACTTACAGTACTTTAGAGAAAATTGCACTTCATCCGTGACATTTTGAATATTTTAGAAGGGTTCAAAACAATATTATTACAATATATTTGCTTATAGCTCAGAAACATATGATTTAAAAATATAGGCCTATTTCAAGTAAAATATTTTTTATAGTTGTTAAATGTACTATAATTTTACAATAATAAGTCATTTCCTATCTCACATAGTTCCAAAGATATAATCCAAATTTGAAAATACCCCTCATAAAAAGTCCACTCAAAGAAATTTCCATGGGATGATTAGCATTGCCATTTTATTTGTAATGTTTTTCCATTTATTTGAGTTGATTAACGTGCACTTTATGAACTGAGTATGTCCACACACGACCTATTAACAAACTTAAATCTAAAAGAGACACAGCATCCAGGCCCCCGACCGTTAATTCATCATTGTGAAAGAGGAAATCAACATTACAACAATGATAATTTATTTCGGCCATGCCAAGAAACGAACCCTAAATCCCTAGCTCAATATACAGACACTCTACCGAATGAGATAAGTTTTTTTTTACGTGTGGCATCTTTGACCGGGAAAGAACTACTTTCAGACGGGGTGGATTCGTCCACGTGGTTTGATCCGTAGCTTGATTGGTAGCTGTTTAGACGTCATGGAATCCATGGGGAATATAAGAGAAAAGTTAAATAAAACATCGTTAATATTTACAAAACCAAAACCTGTTGAATCTTAATGAACTTCATTATAAAGTAACAATATAATAAATAGATACCTATGTGTGGGATTCCTACAGAAAATACATGTTTTATCATTGCATACCTTGATTAGATGGCAAAGTATCTTGGGTGATGATATCCCTTAGTATCTTTTTATCCTTTTAGCCTTGTATGTGAGGCTCCCGTAATGTCGTGGACATTACAGTACATTACAGTATCGCTTGTAATATTGGCGTTTATATTTATTATACATCTTAGCTTCATTAATCAAACTTTCTCATTCTTTACAATCAAGCAATGATTAATATTTGTTGCCAGGAAATATGATATATTTCAATATATTATAATAGTGGTTTCCTAGATACATAATATTGTTGTGTTTTATTATATCTAGCTAAAATATTTATTTTTCATACTGTAATGAAAAAAAATATAATATGTATTTATGTATTTATTTATTTATTTTATTTTTATTAATTTGAATATACGAATGAATTTAATTTATATAATCTATAATATATAATATTGTATTGTATTGTATTGGGCACCAACTACCAACCCCTTTTATTTTGTGAGGTAGGTAGATTTGCAATTATTGAATAAATTTATCCCCATAAACTGCTCAGCGGTAAGACGAAAACCCTTTCTCTCAAGGCCCCTGGACTTTACCTAAAGTTTGGACTTAAGTTGGACACTTACAACTGAAGACTTCCTGGCGCAGATTATTATTCTTGCTCTGACCAATCCAATCTACTGAGCATCGCTATACATGGGGTGCAAGTTCAAAAGAAAATACAATGTACATTGATGTAAATAAAAATGAAACAATTAAATTTAAAGAGTGATTTTAGTTATTGTAGTGAATGATATCCTTAAATAAACCCTACCTATTAAGGCATGCCTCCTAAGTTATAAACTTAATATAAGTATTGCTAAGCATTACTTGAAATTGTTAAACTCTCACTTGAATTGTGAGGATAAAAGAAAATACATATTTCTTTAAGCAAATAACAGAATTTTAACAACAACAAAAGGTATTCTTTATAACATGTAACAATAAGGCTATGAATCTTTAATAAACAAAAATATTGTTCTGAGGTGGACAAACGGTAAATATTCTGGTTTGAGAACTGAAGTTATTTGTCCTTCTTTAATAAATTGTAAGTATTATACTTAATTATTTAAATCATAAGAGGATGATTACAGATGGATTTGATCTCACCCGAAAATGTCCTTGTTCTTGCAAATGCTGACCCAAAGCTCCGTCAACATTTAACTCCAGGCCTTAAATTTCAACAAAATCTTCCTTGAAAACTTCCACTCAACCTTCCTCACAAGTTAACACTTCATTTTAGCGAAGTTTTGGATGGTAAGAATTACCATGAACAAAAAATAAATATATTTGAATGATCCCTAGAGCGGATCCTTCCTTACACTTTCAAAGCCAATTTTAGAGTCACCACAAAAACTTAGACAAAACACAAACACGTTCTTTTTGTTTAAAATAAACAATCTCCGGCCTAAGAGAAAATATTCACCGGGATTTATAACAAAGAATAAAACTAACCATCTTAACTATTTAAATATTGGGAGTATTACTATAAAGATAATTATAGTTTTTACATATGAACATAAGTCATCTTTAAAATTAATTTAAATTTGGCACCAAAAAACCAAACTGAGAATAATAATATCTTCCACTAAGGGCAATTATTTCTCCAAGTGACAGCCAGATGCTATAAGCGTCCAAGAACATAAAAATAAACTCATATAATAGTTCCGAAATAAACCACTCTCTAGAGCAGATAGCGTTAAAATCACCTACCAACAAAATTAATAAACAGGGCGGGTTGGCAGTTTATGAATCAAAATAAAGAAAGATGTTTTAATATAGTGAAATAAGGTAAGTAAATTATATGTATAACATATATTTTAATTGTAAATGAATAAATAATGAATATTCAAAACTTTAGGAGTTTTGAATGAAATTTAAAACAAATAAACAATAAAATAGTCAACGATATTATATGTCTGAAGAATTTAGTCAACTGATTATTAGATTTCTATTATAAGTAACTCTTTTAACCAAAAATAACATCACAATACGTATAGTAAATAATTCAAATAAAACTTTATTGTGAGGCCAGAATATTTTCATGTTAAAATACATCGCTATTTAAAACTTCATGTTGTGTGTCCCGTCACGAGCCAGTAGAAAAGTCTCCAAAACTTTTATAATATATGCCCTCTTCTTCTTTTAAACAATCTAAAAAATTGTAGAGATCAAATTAGCTCTTTTAATAAAAAATCAAAACAAAGTATTTCTACTTGCCGAATCGTTCTTTTTTTTAAAAAAGATCTGGACACTTTAAAGCCAGAAAGAAGACGATATAATATCAACCAAAGGAAGGGTTCTTCAAGGTCCTTCAAGTTCCTTCTAGTTTTATCTATATGTTGTATTGGTTGATTGATATACGTCATTTAGAAAAAATATGAATTATTGGGGAACAACAGCTATAAAGGAAACACAATTAGAATAGAATAACTAAAGTTCGAATTAACGTAAAAGTAGTAAGTGTATTTGCTACTAGATTTGACCAATTTTAGAGGTCAGCAAGTTGACCCCTAGACTACGGTGGGGAGGCGCGGACATTATTTTATTTCCTCTGTAATTAATATCCACCATGTTTCTGTACCTATTGACTTATTTAATATTTTTCAAATAATTTATTTTATTCTCCATGAACAACACCACTGAAGTTTCAATACCATTATTCATTCCTCTATACACTGCTACATTTATTTCCTTTGATTTGTTAAATTGTTGGGTTGACATGACAACAGATTTTTAGGAAGAAATAAACAAACAACGAACGCTCGGGTTTTTCTGAATAAAAAAACTAATTTGGTGCGAGCTTAAAGTTCAATGTTATTTTATTTTTCTTCGTAATTTCTACCAATAATCAGTGTTGATTGAAGTCCGAACTGCTGGGCATCAGAATGAATACAAATCTCGTCTACACTAGCTACCAGAAGTGAGAGATATTCATCTTTAAATATCGGAATAGTGAAGTCGGCTGTTTGGTCAAGTATGTTCATCAAGAAAGGAAATTGAAGGTAGATTTATACCTGTAAGAATTTTATATTTACTAGAATTGGACTCAAAGGCTGCAGCTACGCAGTCATCTTTTGGTTTATTAAGATTTTTTTTTTGTATCTAAATAAGGTAGCAAGAGGACCGGCACTCCTTAACTCATCTAACTCTATAAATCACAGTTTATTGGTATAGATTGGTATCTTACCAATCAACTGGAAAAATAAGATCAATATTTGCGTTATTGTTCTAATTGAATAGTTATGTCTAAGGTACTGAAACTCATAATAATATGCAACTTAATTTTAAGACCCTAAAACTGTATCATTAGAATTATTAATTATTTTGGCGTCAATTAGGTAAGACATATTATTTTGTGATTTTTGTAAGTGAAATTAAAATTTTGTGAACACTAATAAAATGATATATTTTTTCTCATTCCAACACAACATATTACATTGCCGCATACATCTGGGTACTCTAACCCAATTTTTAGGTATCCACTTTCAGTATCAATCAAAGGATCTATTTTTTTCTTTCAGAACAAGGACCATGAAATACCGCGATGATTCTCTAACAGGTAAGTCACCATGGTAATTCCTTTAATCTCATCCCTGTTACACTAGAATTACAGAAGTACCAACCTAAGCATCTCACCACGAATACCTTGAGAGGTGGAGTATCACCTAGGTGGTCTATCGATTGAGCAGCTCATTAGGTTAGGGAGAGTTTTTTCATTACACCTCAAAGTCTTGAATATTTCAGAAAGTGCGAATATGATTTTTAAATTATTCTCATATAACTAAAGAGATAACATTGTAATGGTACTTTTTGACCACGAGATTACGATGAATCAAAAAAGGTGATTTTTCGATTTTGTCTGTCTTGTCTGTCTCTTGGCCTAGAGCCGAAACAATTTTTCAGAGGGTTGAAACCTCATATCTATTGTAGTTAAGAGGTTATCCATAGGAGTGTTTGGAATCATCCATCCAACCCTAAAGTTAAGGGTAGTTTACAAGAGTTTTTTTTTCGAAATCAGCTATAAGGATTTTGATTAAAATTTGTATCTAGACACTTTTTAATATCACAAACAAAATTATGCAAGTAATTTTACCGATAAAATGACTTGAAGTTTTGCTTACTTGGTCGGATATAAACAATGTTGATAATATCTAAGCAACTCTTTGAATTACGAAATTATCTATCATTGAAAAGTTGTAAGACTATTAAACTAAACACTTTTAATAAAAATATAATTTTATAAATAAATAATTTCCAAAAAATTAGGAAAATATATATTTTTATATATAGGTCTGGGAAATGAGGAGATTAATGTTATGCTCTTTGATAGAATGTGATGATTTTTTACTATTATGATTCTGAAATAATGTATATTATTTCGTTTCAATGGCTTGCGGATTTTTAGTAAATGTTTATATTTTTAGGTAAAACAGTGATAAAGTCTGCCCGGGGCACCGTGGAATTATTTTTTCATCGAGAAGAGAGAAAATATTTGTTTTAACCTAAAACTTTATTATTTCCTCCTATAATTTATTACTTATGACCTTTTCAATAAAATGGCTATGGTATTTTTCCGTGAAAGTGAGAGTTTTTATTCGTTTTATCCTAAAATATTGCATTGTGGATTTTATACAATATCTGAACTTTTAAATTGGTTCAGCTTATTTATTAACATATGTGATGACACTTCACACCCTCATATATTTGCACAGCACAAATTTCAATCAAAATTACTGAAATATAAGATGGTGGACATTTGTTAATATGGACCAAAAGACAAGGGTGTGAAGTGTCGTCAGATATGTAAATAAGTAATCTGAATCCATTTGAAATTTCAGAGATTGTATAAAATACACAATGCAATATCTTAGGTTAAAACGAATAATAGCTCTGAATTTCATGGAAAAAATACCATAATAATATTTTTGAAAAGGTCATAAGTTATAAGTTATAGGAGCAAATAATGAAGTTTTAGGTTAAAACAAATATTTTCTCTCAATTTGATGGAAAAATAAACGTACGGTGCCCCGGACAGAATTTCTCGCTCTTTCACCAAACAAATAAATATTTATTAAATATTTGTAAGCTCAATGAAACAAATTATATACATTGTTGCAGAATCATTAGAGTAAAAAAGCATCACATTTTAAAAAAGGCCAAGACAATTATCTCATTTCCCCGACCTATGTTTAAATATATATATATATTTCCTATCCCTTTGGAAAGTATTGGTTTATAGTAATATATTTCATTTAAAATGTTTTATTTTTATAGTCTTATAACTTTTCAATGATTAATAATTTCGTATTTCAAAGAGTATTATCAGTATTGTTGATATCCATCTATGTAGACAAACCTTGAAATAATTTTATCGGTAAAATTATTGCGTCTTTTTTTTTATAATATTGAAAATTATCTGGATACAAATTGTTATCAAAATAGCTAATTTCGAAAATAATCTCTTGTAAACTACCCTTAACTTAAAGGTTGGATGGATAATTCCAAACATTCCCATGGATATTCTCTTAACTTCCCTATATACAAAGTTTCAACCCTTGGTAAAACGGTTTCAGCTCCAGGCCAAAATACAGACAAGACAGACAGAATCATGAATTCCATTTTTGTTTTCGAAAGCATATAAAACGAAAAGATTCATCCTAATTCCGAGGTAAAAAAGAACCATTATAATTTTATCTCTTTAGTTATATGAGAATAATTTAAAATTATACAGATCTCATAGTTTCTGAAATATTTGTGACTCTGAGGAAAGAAAATAATGTCCAAGCCTCCCCTCTATGACTTAGGGGTGAAACGTGCTGAGCTACAAATAATAATACTGGTTAAATCTAGTAGCAAATACACATAATATATTTACGTTAGTTCGAACTTAAATTATTCAAGATCACTGCATAGCTGTTGTTCACCAATAATACATATTTTTCTCTATGATGTATATCAACCAATACATACAAATGAAACTTGAAGGACCTTGAAGAACCCTTCCTCCGGTCTATATCATACCGTCTTTTTCTGGCTTTAAATAGTCCAGAGCTTTTTAAAAAAAAGATCGATTCGAGTAGGAAGAATTATTTTATTTCTATTTTATGTTAAAAGGGCTAGTTTGATATTTACATATTTTTTTAATATTAGATTAGAACTTATATTGTAAAATTCTTGGAGAATGTTCTATTGGCTTCTGACGGGACACACAACATGAAGTTTTAAATAGCGATGCATAAAACGTGAAAATATTCTACTATTCACAGCATAGTTTCATTTTAATTATTTACTATACTTATGAAAAATAAATATTTTTACTAGATAAAATTAAGACACAACAATAATGTGTATCTAGGAAACCATTATAATATATTGAAATACATTTTGTTTCCTGGCAACAAATACTTATCATTGTTTAATTGTAAAAACGAAATAGTTTGATTAATGAAGCTGATATTTATAATAAATATAACCACCAATATTATAAACAATATTACAAGTGATACTGTAATAGAATACTATCCTCGACATTATGGGAACCTCACATACAAGGCTAAAAGGATAAAAAGTTACTAAAGGATATCATCACCCAAGATACTCTGCCATCTAATCAAGGTATTCAATAATAAAAATAAGTATTTTCTGTAGTAATCTCATTCATAGGTATCGATTTTTAATATCGATACTTCATAATGAAGATGAGTAAGATTAACTGAAACAACAATAGCCTGGAGGTCCCAATTGCAAATACCCGGTCATCATTACAACTTCAAGGATTACAACAGTTAAATAGTTTGTTTCATATGAATAGTGTTAGATGTATGTGTGTTCTACTGGCCATTATTAGTACTAACTTAATAATACCTTTTTTAAGTTGAGGGTGATAAAAGGAATCAACCAGCAACAAGAGAGCGATAATATTTTAACAGGAAGACAATAAATTCTTAAATTTATTTGAAAAGCGTGTCATAGACAGAGGTTCAAAACCACCAATTACGGGCCGCTCTAATCAAATAATTGATACCATATTATTTTAAATTACCTGGTAGAGATTTGTCTCCAAATCAAATTACTCGGGTTTTAATCTATGTTGTTTATGTTGTAGGCCTATTTAAAAAAATAAGATGGATTCTAAGCTAAGCTATGATGTGTGTTGCAGGGTACAAAATGGACGCAAAAGACTATCCGCTGGAAGAGTTGGCAGCTCAGGCGGTTCAATTCAAGATAAAATCAATAAATAGAAATTTACAAGAAGATCCAGATACTATTATGAATTTCGAGGACTTTTTGGAATACGGTCTCGATCTTAACATTAAGTTAGTGAACTCTCACATTTTTGATAGACCACAATTCTAAGCTACGAACATTCTACCAAACAATTACATAAGATCAAGAAAAAGAAAATGGCTGCCTCCGAAATTCGTGGTAAGAATAATTCAATTTCCCAAAACAAATATATAAAGTGGTGGCTCGACGGCTTGAGTAACTTACCCTCGTCCGAGAAAATGAACAATTCAGTCAACCATTTTAAATTCAAAACTATCATCTTGGATGAAAATATAAAAATTACAGTTGAATATCTAGATGACCTAGAAATTTCTATAACTTTTGACCAATTTTCGGAAATCGGTCCTAATTTAATTAAAAAGTTAATTAACCCTTACTATTCTAGCAGTGATAGTAAATCTCTTGGCAGTGTTTCGGAATTTTCCAAAATTCCAAGATATGAGAAATTGATACCGAAAGAAGAATATTAAGAATAGTGGCTTGGACAAATGGATGATTTCTCCATGACAGAATATTTTGACAAGGAAAAACTACATCTTGTTTAGGAAGACTCTTCAGGAGAATTGGAGGATGGCTTCAGAAATTAAATATTTTCAAATAAATTTACAAATGGAGTATCATATTCAAAATTATAGTTTTTTTAATTATTGCTCTTCAAAATTCAAAATTTGTAAGTGAAAACATTCGTGCTTAACTTTGTCATTGTGTTGATTACATTTCAAGGAAATTTTTTACATTTTTTTAATCAGCCCTTTCCAGTTAAGGACTGCAAAAGAATTGTTCTCATATTGCAATTTTTTTATTTTATACCGCGTCTTACTACCCGTTGGGGTTATAAACCGCTCTGTTTATGACCATTTTAAAACTATATTAAAGTATCATACCAACTCAGGATTCACCTGTTTTATTAATATTAGATAGACACTACAGCCACACTAGCAATCTAGATATAATCGATATGCACCGAGCCAATCACGTTACCATTGTCGTGCTTGTTCTTCACTCAACCCACTGGTTTAAGCCCCTTGACTAGACATTCATGGGCTCTCTAAAGGCTTTCACAGTGAGGAAGTAAGAATGTAGTTTCGTCACAATAATAAAGCAATCACTCATTATGACATAATGGAGCTATTACAAAAATCTTATTTAAAGTCCAAAATGGGGAAATTGGATTAGATAGTCTTAATTCAAAAGAAATATATCGCTTGAACACAAACATTTCACTAATGCAGACTTCATGAAATTTGAAGTTGAAAGAAAGAAGACTGTACAAATATATAATAAGTAGTATAATATTTGAGTGTTTTTACTCTAGCATTTTGTTTATAAAATGTCAAAATTTTGTAGAGCTATTTATCTTAAAATTGTATTGGAATATATTTTAAAAAATTGTAAAATATAGGCTTGTAGGTTTTGATTAAAAATGCGAATTAATTGAAAAATATTTATTTCTAATAATAATTTAAAGCTACTAACTTAAAGTAAGCATGTTTAACTACACACAGACACAATGTCTTAGATCTATAGTGAAAAGTTTAAATTTCAATTCTTAAACAAATCAGTAGCTCATATTTCCATCTTTTCCTCTTGATAAAACTATGGCTTTGAGTGATTTGGGGAAACTGTAGAAACTGGTTAGTCAAAAGTATATTGTAATTTTCTTTGGATATAGGCACCGTTTAAAGTACAGACGATACTTGAATTCACGACACGAGCGCGGAGATAACAATGTTTTTAAGTTCTTGCAGAGTCAAGCTTGATGGCATCATGTTCACCGTGATCAAATACTCGAACATCCTAACACATAACTCACAGTGTCTCGTAAAATACTTGGACAGTCACAGTATTTTTACAGAACTCTTTATAAAAACCTTAAAAGATATGAGGATATTATTAAAACTCCCAAATTCCAATTAGTTTGCTTTGAAAAAACTGTTTTCTAATGAAAGAATTATGATAAGGTTTTTAGTGTAGACATATTTTCACTCTGTGTAAAAGTTTTTTCCTTATTGAAATAGATGGGTAGTACAAGTGTACAAAATGCTCGTCATGAACTGAGTTTTATTTTGATTGAAAATTCATTTCTCTAACTTTCGCGTTAATTTATCGACCACGCTAGCTGTAACTGAACATTGTAAAATCCAAAGTAGTATTCATTATCACTTAACTTTATGTTAAGCCCTAACGAATTGAATATCCTGGCATTGTAAGATTGGACCTAAAAAAAAATGTTTGTTTACAGGTTGTTGTGATACGTTGACTTTTATCAAAATCTCTGGTTATATTTTTTTGACGATCACAAATATTTCTCTCTGAGGTTTTATGAAAAAGTAAAAATGAGTAATGAAACTTTTTTTTAATATGGTATGGTATGGATTTTACATCGTACTAAACGACATTTAACACCAACATATTATGGGTCACATGTTTTACGTTGCATAGTCGAGCTCATCAATTTGACCGTTCACACCATAATATTATTATTACGATGTCAAAGGAGGCTGATTGAGTAAACAATGGAGATATTATATCCACACTTCTTTCCGTTGAGGTGAGCATTTTAATGTTGCTTTAGATACAAAACGCTGTACGCAGTCACAATTTTATGTCACACTAATGTCAGCCATATTCCAAATTTGAAAAGTCTGACTAGAAAATTCCATGTTTTTAATAGGAAGAAAAACTCCAACAACGCCCTTCTGCACATAAGATGAGATCGTTTTATTTAATTTAAATTTATTTTAATACTCACATTAAAGTTTGACGCTACACAATATAAAAAATATAGTAACATAAAAACTACTGTTCCCGTGGAGTACAATCAAAGTTAAACCTTTTTTTCAGACAATTTAATTACTTTTAATTTCATGAATGGAAATAGTTCTGCCTGCTCCACACAGTTTTTGCTATACAGATAAATATTTTTAACAATTGTGAATGTAACATTTGATTTATTTTATTGTACATATTAGATAATTTCCCTGAGTATGAAAAGTGACTCTCTTACTCTAACGCGATCTCTAAAACTCTACACATACAAAATAACCTCGTGCTTGTCTACCCAAGTGGCTTTATGTGGGTTTGTGGCTATAGTTCGCAAAGCTACCGCCGTAGCTCTACATACATAATTGAAATGCAGATGGGTATAAAGTCAGCTTCTAACTTGAAGAGTATCTTACTCTTTTAAACCTAAAAAAAATGGTATGGAACTCAACACTGACTTTCTCGCTCCATTGTTTAAAAATGGAAATACTTACTCAAAACTCATAATAAAGGTGAAACGAAATAATATACATTACTAGTTGAGCACAATTTACGCTATAAGTTCGTACGTAAATCTTTTACACTCCCAGTTTTAAATATTATAATTTTATTTTTAAAGAATTAAAGTCCTCATCTGTATATTTCGACCAATAAAAAAGAAATATTTTGGGTCCACATTTCGTATTAATATTTCAACCTCCAATTAAGACTTTCGATATTTTATTAGGGGTTGCACATCATAGGGTTATCGAATTGTTATTAAACTCCTCATTTTTAAATGTTGAACAATAAATAGATAAGTATTGACTATTTAATTTTAAATAATAGAGATAGATCATTGTACTACAAACATTTCCCCTAATAGGTAAAAGGAAAAAGAACATAATCTTTTCGAGAGACTTACTTATTTAGTTATTCTATGGCTTTAGATAATTATTGCGTTAATATTTAGGTATTTTCTCTATACGATTAAAGCTCACAAAATTGTATAAATATATCTGCCAATATCTAAGAAACTATTGGTTTATTTAAAAATATATTTTAAATAAATGTTTTTTTATTTTTAATATTACTAAATTTTTGCAATGATAAGTTATCTATTATCTCAAATAGTTGCGGAGATATGGAAATTCCCACTTCTGTAAAGTATCCTAAATTCATTTTCATGGGAGAATGAAAATAGCCAATTTTTAAAAATATTAATCAACGTATAGATACGAATTTTAATCAAAATTGATAAAGCCAATTTTGATAAAATTGATTTTTTCTTTTTATCCTTTAGTAAACTACCTAATATTAAGTTTAGGGTAAGTCAGACACAGAGACAGACAGACGAACGGCTTTTCAAATCCACTTTTTAGCGTTTGGGGGGTAATGAAACGTTGCCATTCACCAACATCTCGGGTAAGATTTTTTTGAAGGTCATAGTCATTTGTCCCATTCTGCCTCATGATTTTTAACGAACAAATGAATAAAGAAAGTAGTAAAAAGTCATTTTAAAAATTAGAAACTATTATCAATGTTCATATATTAGGACTGCTTCGTCATCTTCACTGTAAATACCACTACAATATTTGTGGGCCCACTTTAGACAACTCTGGCACGACACCCAACTTTCATCTGACGTTGAATAAAATCTCCACGATAAACACATGCAGCATCTTCATTTTCATCAGTATCACTGTCCTCTGCAATGTTATTTTTCCCTTTCTAATTTTTTTCAAAGTCTGCTTGACAATTTAGTTTTATTCCATTCCATTTTTGTTATTTTTGGTGACAAATAATTTTTTCCTAATTGTTTCTTCTTTGGCCTTTTCCTTTCTTTTTTTGCCATTATCTTTTTTCTTTTTCCCTCTGTTATTTATTTTTAAGGACCAATAATAGTTCATTTTTATTGGGAAATCCTGTCAACACAGCAGTTTTTCCCTTTTTTCTATTAGTCCTCTTCACATTTTGATGAATTAGTAGAATTGGTATTAAAATCTCGGGTGATGCATTTAGAAATGCTGAGGGATTAGGCATAGGAGAAGGCCTGTTTGACACTCAAGAGGAGCATCTGGGTTGGGATTCTTTATTCAAATCTTCTTTTGTCTTGGTTTTCTTGGTAGGAGGATCAGTTACAGTTGATGGGCAGTCACCAGGGGCAGATGTAGGGGAGAGTGGGCAAATGGCGGTCACCTAAGCAAAAACTTAAATTACTGAAAAAGTATTTATTGTAATTAAACCTAATAAGCACGATCTTATAGCTTAGTGATTCTACTTTGAAGATTACATAGTACAAAATAGAATGTCTATAAGGTTTTGTCTATCAAACAAAAAAACTATAAATAGGGGTTTGACCGCCATTTGCTACCCCATCGGGTAATCACGGTCACTATTGCTCCCATGGTTTTACAATAGTAAAATATGTATTTTTATTTTATTTGATAAAAAATGTGTAAAATAATTTGAAACATAGTAATCCAACAGCAAACATAAATGTGCATATAAATTAGTAAAAATAATGATGAAATTAAAATAAATATGATAAACAATAGGCTACATGATAACATAAATATAAAAACAATCAGTTTTATCAAAAGTGAAAAGTAAAAAAAGGTTTTAAGAGTAAATATTTTCCAGAATGTCTTTGTTTTGATAACATACAGAAAGTTATATAAAATACAGTAGTCAAAAAATCTATTTCAACTTATTTAGTCAACATTTGTTTACATTGAGTGGCGATTTTTCCTTATGAACACGTCACACATGTATCCCTCTGGTGTGTCCCACCCGCTACATTCTTCGTGAACCCATACTCCACAAGAAGTGCACCGATACCATGGCTCTCCATCTTGTCCGAACTAGTCACAGATAAAACATTTGTCAGTCTCCATGTCACACTCATTTATATCATTATCGTCACACAAATTATCCTCACTAAAATAACTGTCTTCCGTCGATGTACTATCGATGTCCCGAAGGTTTCTCCGACATTTTTTTTAAAATTTGCATTGCATTTTTTGTTTGAATCTTTATCTTTCCTTTCACCTGTTTGGATTTTAATGCAAAACTTTTTCATTTTTTTTCGACAGCATTGACTTCATGGGTGTGCTTGTAAGAAGTTGGGAATGTTGTTTCCTTTTTTTTGCCTTTGATTGGGTTGTCTTGATTTGTTCTTGGTACGGGAGAAATGTCTTCTATTGTCGTCTGTGGTTTAGTTTTGTTTGAAACTGGTGTGATGATTTTCAAGTTTGAGGTAGAAGTACTATAAATAGAAGTGCCTTCTGAGGTGGCTTGTAACTCTGAAGAAGAGGTATGATTATTGAAAACTTCTATTTTCATCCTACCTTGCAATGTGCTGAATGAAATATTTAACTGTTTTGCAACCGAGCGCATTGTGTTTTCTTCATTGACTAGCTTTACTGCAGCCTCTAAATCAACTTTTGTCCAGGTGGCCTTCTTTGTTTGGCGTTTTATATTCTAAGCCATTATATTACATATTACATTATATTTAATATAAGCCTACAATGCATAATTAAAAAAGTATTTCTTAAACATTTAAATATTTGAGGGGAAATGGCGGTCAAGCTGACTGCCATTGCCCCAAACGTATCTCATGAAATAAAAAAATCGTCACATGAAAACGAGAAACATTAAAAACAATTCTAAATTTGGAATCTATTCTCAAATACAAAAGCATGCAAATAAATTAAAAGAAAAATAGTTAAACGTGGTTTTCTGGTACTTAAATGAGAATATTTTTTATACAATATTTAGATCAAAACAGCGGAAAACCAAAAACATAAATTTTTCGTCACTAAAAGTTTGACCACAATGGTGAATCCTGTTGCGTTGGTTCGGTAGAAGATGGAGTAGAACGCAACACAGGCTAGACCACTTCAAAACAACAGTGGGGCTATGCAATAGGCCTGACCGCCATTCCCCACTGACTGCCATTCCCCCTCTCTCCCCTACTTTGTTTTATGGAGCTGTCTTCAGGGACAGATGTAGGGTTTGTTGTAGGGCATTCAATATCATCCAACTGTATGTCAGTGGTAGCTGCAGGTAGATATTCTGCATCCGAAAACACATTAGGATCAGGAGGGCGAATTCCTATTTTCTTAAAACAGTTTATTGCATTTGTTATTGTAGCAGCGTGTATAAATGCTGCCCCAAAGATCGAGGACACCTGGAATAAGGTAACAACATTTGCTGGATTGCACCTGAGTCATTTTCTCATTTCATCCACGTAGTAAAGGCTTAGAGGTTTAGAAAATGTTACGTCCAGGGTCTGGAGACTATGGGAGGTGTGGGGCGGCAAACAGAGAAACACCACTCCATGCTCCCTGGCCATGTCCAGTAGTTGGAGTTTTTTTTGTGGGTTGAATGACCTTCTAGAATGAGAACAGGAGACCCTTTAGTTGCTTTAGAAAAGTCTATACATTTTTCAAACCACACAATAAACATATCTGTGGTCATCCAGCCTGATGAGTGAATTCCAGACCAACCTCCTGGAGGTAAACCATTATCATATTCTTGTTTCTTTTTCTACCTTAGAGAGATAAGCATTGGAGACATAAATGACCCTGCTACAGACATGCACACGGGTGCAGTGACCGTTTCACCCCGTTCTGCAGAAGTCAGTGCCCCTACCTGTCACTTTCCATTAAGGGCTATGATTTTGGAGTGGGTTTTAGGATTTACTGATATTTGACTTTCATCACAGTTAAATATTTTTTCACCTGTGAGTTTGTACTTCAATATTTTGAATAAGCAGAGAAAATAACTGCTAAACAATTACTTTGTTAAATTCCATGGCTTTTGAACCCGATGTATTTTCTGGGGCTCAAATGCTCAATGTAGGATGTTTGAAAGAAATCCCTTAAACCAATCCTAACCTGCCATAGCAGTGGTGTTAGATATGTGGCTTAGGCCGTTTAGCTCGGCTAATTGGTAGGCTAATAATCTCAAATCTTTCATCGTAAGGCCAAAATATCTATTCTCCATAAATTTTAAGTACGCTACAAATTCATCCTCCTGTTCAGAAGTAAAAACCTTACCAAATTTCCCTTCCGACATATCTATTTTGTAATCAGCATACTTCTTTTTCTTTTTTACGTATCTTTCCAAACAAGATTTCAGTACGTTATACTACTGAGGCACCTTTAAAAATCCTATTTCTTGTGAAATAACTACCTACATTGCTAATGCCATCGAATCTACATACCATTGTTGTCTATTAGTTTATTTTACTTAATTTCACACCATCTAAAATCACAAAAATATATTTTTTAGAGCTTTATAGTAATAAAAAAAGATGATGGCCCGGATTTGGATACCATCCCGTTTCAACCCACGGTCATGTATTAAAATAGCAATTTTTACCGGATTCTAAACTTGACCAGCTTAGCCAAACAATGTCATCAAACTATAGATAATTGTATGTTATTTAAGCGTATATAGCATTTAAGGTACTATAAGTAACAGTAATTGGCCATCAAGTTGTTACATCACATAAAATGTTGTCTATATTTATTTTACAATCAAGTTGTTACCACACATACAATGTTGTCTGTATTTAAATTACAATCAAGTTGTTACTACACATACAATGTTATTTGTATTCAAATTACAATCAAGTTGTTACTACACATAAAGTGATGTCTGTATTTACGTTACCATCAAGTTGTTACTACACATACAATGTTGTCTGTATTTACAATACCATCAAGTTGTTACTACACATACAATAATATCTATATTTACAATACCATTGAATTGTTATACACAATACTATGTTTTCTGTAATTTGTGTAACATCAAGTTTAGGCGGAAAATAAATTTTCTGTATTGAAAATACTGTATAATTTTTGGAAAGGCATATTTCAATAACTATAACAATTAAAGAGATTTTAGAAATAATCGATCTTTTTACCATTTCTCCAAAAACTATGAATTTCAGCACTAATATTTTATATTGTCGTGGCTGGGCATTTCACTACATAATAGGCCAAATACTCGTGTTTTTATCCAGGGCTACACTATCACAAGTTTCATCTGTAAGAGAATGTCATTGCTAGGCCTATTATTACATTATTTTAACTTTCCTTTGGAAACAAATAAATAACCGTGTGCATATCGGTGGTATGATTAGAACAAGGGGAGAAGAATTTACATAAAATTCGCCAGTTAACAACCCAAAAAGTGTTTGAATTAATGGAAGTACATCCCTAAGGAGCCCAGCTTTTTCCGATACAATTATTTATATAAATATTATCCATTAAAGTTATAATAACGATATTGTACATTTATTTGAGTATACATAATTGGTTTTGAGTTCACAGGAAGGATTATCTTAGTGTTACGGAAATCGACTGATCTGCTAAACTCACACAGGAAGGATTGTCTCAGTGTTAGGTAAATCGACTGATCTGCTCAGCTCTCACAGCAAGGATCGTCTCAGTGTTAGGGAAACCGACTGATCTGCTCATCTCTCACAGCAAGGATTGTCTCAGTGTTAGGGAAATCGACTGATCTGCTCAGCTCGCACAGAAAGGATTGTCTCAGTGTTAGGGAAATCGACTGATATGCTCAGTTCTCACAGCAAGGATTATCTCAGTGTTAGGGAAATCGACTGATCTGCTCAGCTCTCACAGAAAGGATTCTCTCAGTGTTAGGAAAATCGACTGATCTGATCATCTTTCACAGCAAGGATTGGCTCAGTGTTAGGGTGCTCAACTGACACGTTCAACTCTCAGGCGTTGTTTGATAACGCGCTAGGTTCGTGTTGATCTAGACCACTGAGGATGGAGTGATTGAGGTTTGAATCTAGGTTGGGTGAACTGGGGGTGCATATTCCTAGATTATTTTCCATTTCCACTCTACTTGCATAGAAATGTGGATTTTCAAGGACAGAATGTTTAATTTTTTTAAAAATCTATTCAAACCAAACAAAATCAATGAAGAAAAATTGTAAACATGATATGTCTCATGGTCCATATTAAAAAAGGGCCACCATTTTGTTTTCAATAATTTTGAATGAAAATAATGATATATACAAATATATTAACATGTGAACTGTCATCACATATGTTATTAAATAAGCTGAATCCATTTAAAAGTTCAGAGATTGTATTAAATCCAAAATGCAATATTTTAGAGTAAAACGAGTAATAACTTTCAATTTCACAGTAAAAATACCATAATAATATTTTTGAAATGGTCAAAAGTTATAAGTTATGTGAGCAAAAAATGAAGTTTTAGTTCAAAACAAATATATTTTTTCAATTTGGTCGAAGAATAAATGCATGGTGCCCCGTACATACTTTCTCGCTCTCTTAGCTAAAAATGGAAACATTTACTTAAATCTCATAAGATCATTGATATGAAATAATATAAATTGTTGCAGAAACATAATATCTACACATTATAACACATAAATAATCTCTTCATTTCTCAGACCTATGTTTAAAACTATATATTTACCTATCCTTTTGGAAATTATTGGTTTATAAAATATATTTCATTTAAAATAGTTTTATTTTAATAGTTTTACAACTATTCAATAATAATTAATTTCGTATTTCAAATAGATGCATGGATATTATCAACATTGTTGATATCCGCCTATGTAAACAACCCTTAAACTCATTTTATCGGGTCTATTAGTTGCGTCATTATGTTTGTAATATTAAAAAAAGGTTGGATACAAATTTTAATCAAAATCCTTATAGCTAATTTCGAAAAAAATCTCTTGTAAACCACCCTTAAGTTTAGGGTTGGATGGATAGTTCCAAACACTCCTATGGATAACCTCTTAACTACCGTAAATATGAGGTTTCAGCCCTCGGCAAAATAGTGTCGGCTCTAGGCCAAGATACATACAAGACAGACAGAATCAAAAAATCACAGTTTTGTTTCGAAAGCCTATAAAACTTAAAGATTCATTGTAATCTCGAGGTCAAAGAGTACCATTACAATATTTTCTTTGTGTGTATGAGAATAATTTAAAAATCATACAGATCTCGCATTTTCTGAAATATTCGTGACACCGAAGAATGAAAATAATGATCCCTCCCACCCCCCCTTTGTTACCTTGGGGTGAAACGTGCTGAATTCCAATTAATAAAACTGGTCAAATATTGTAGCAAATACACATACTATATTTACGTTAATTAGATCTTTAGTTATTCTAGATCACTGCATAGTTTTTGTTACCCAATAGTAAATTTTGTTCTAAATGACTTATATCAACTAATACATAAAAATACATCTTGAAGTAACTTGAAGAACTCTTTCTCCGGTCTATATCATATTGTCTTCTCTCTGGCTTTAAATTTTCCAGAGCTTTTAAAAGAAGATCGATTCAGTAAGAATAATTATTCATTTGATTTTGTATTAAAACGCTAATTTGATATTTACAAATTTTTGATTTTTAAAAAGAAGAATGGTGATAGTATTATAGAAGTTGTGAAGACTGTTCTATTGGATGGTGAAAGAACAAACAACCTGAAGATTTTAATAGCGATGTATTCAACATGAAAATATTCTGATACTCACAAAATAGCTTCATTTAAATTATTGACCATAGGCATGAAAAATAAATATTTTAACTATATAAAAATAAAACACAACAGTAATATGTATCTAAGAAACCACTATTATAATATATTGAAATCCATCATGTTTCCTGGCAACAAATACTAATCATTTCTTGATTGTAAAAAAGAAAGAGTTTTATTAATGAAGTTCAGATTTATAAGAAATATAAACGACAATATTACACGTGATACTGTAATATAATATTATTCACGACATTACGGGAGCCTCACATACGAGGATAAAAGAATAAAAAGAACCTAAATGACATCATCACCCAAGATACTCTGCTATCTAATCAAGGTATCCTATGATAAAAGCATATATTTTTTATAGGTATCTCACACATGGGTATCTATTTATTATACTGATACCTTATAATGAAATTGATTAAGGTTAGCTAAAAAAGTACTTTCCTGGAAGTCCCAATTGCAAATACTTGGTCATCATTACAATTACAAGGATTACAACTGTTAGAGAGTTTGTTTTATATGAATAGTGATAGTACTATGTGTGTTCTACCAGCTATTATTAGTACTAACTTAATATATTTTTTTTTAATTTGAAGACAATCAATGCAAAAACACACCAACAATATAACGAAAATATTTTAAGCAGTTGACAATTAATTCATTAATTTATATGAAAAGCTCCTCATAGACAGTGGCTCAAAACCATCAATTGCGGGCAACTTTATCCAAATAATTGATACCACATTATTTTAATTTAACTGGTAGAGCTTTATCTTGCCAAATCCAAGTACTCCGGTTTTCATCCCTTTCAGTTTATGTAGTATTTACTAAAACCAGATGGATTCTAAGATAAGCTATGATGTTGTGTAATGAAGGGTAGAAAATGGCCGCAAAAGACGGTCCCCTGGAATTGTTGGCAGTTCAGGTGGTTCAAATCAAGAAAAAAAAAAAAATAGGAATTTACAAGAAGATCCAGATATTATTATGAATGGAACCAGGCACACAACTACCTCATTCCCCAAATCTAGGATGAATTCAAAGGTTGGTGTCTGGAGACTAAGGGACATGCATATTGGTAAAGCATAGCCCAGATTTTGATAACAATATAGAAAGTTTATTTATCAGCAATAACAATAACAATAATTTACAAGGTCTCAAAGGCCAAACAGGCGAATGTTGGCGATTGATCAAATGATAACATATTTAATAAAGAGCAAAACGTTTACTAGTTTGTTTCCTAACATATAACATCTCCTGTAGTTAACTGGGTGAATCATGAGGAGACAGGTCACCCCAATATTGAATTTAGAACAAACAATTAATAATTATGCATATCGAAATAATATTTATGCAATTATTAAAATAAGAGCCTAATGGTCTACTTTAAACTGTTATAAAAATTGTCTGATTTCCCCCAAAAAGACAGACATAAAAGGATTAAATTTAAACGTTAATATCGTACTGATACTTCAAACGACACGAGAGTTTGGCTTGCATAATCAAAGTCAAACTCGCGCAGGACTATTAGATGTCGACCCAAAATGGGGAGACGTAAACAATATCCCTACTTGCTAATAAAAGGTGGTATAAAACTCGAAGCAATGTATAGTTATGAAACCTTTCATCTTAAGCAAATGATTTGGAAAATCATCTAAGTGTTTTAAATTTACTTTAAATTTATCAAACAGCTAGAGCTACGCTGCATTAATAAATATATCACCTTATAATCCATTAAGTAACCAAAACAAAAATGGGTGATATAACAAACACCGATAATCTCAATATCAAGACAATTAAATTCTAATATGCCTAACAACAAATTAATTAATGATTGTGGTTATCTTGAATTTTAAGCGACATGACAGATGCTAGCGCCCAAATGGCGACAGAAATTACTAAGTGATTCATATATATAGTTACTTCAAATCAAAGAACACTTAGTTAGAAAAGATAGCAACCGCTATGTTGGCAAATATAACATGTGGGTGGGCAGTATATTGTAACACAATGTTACAAATAGTTTGAGGACTTTTTTAAATAAGCTCTCGATCTAAATTATAAATTAATAACCCTCAATTTTTTGAAAAGAATATTTTAAATCACGAACATTACTCCAAAAATCAAAAACCATCTATAAAAAGAAAATGACCACCTCCGGAATTCCTGGTAACAATAATTCCATCACAAAATATATATATAGTGGTGGTTCGACGGGTTGAGTTATTTTCCCTCGTCCGAAAAAATTATCATTTCAGGCAAAAGTTTCTAAATTCAAAACTACTTGTTTGGACGACCATTTAAAAATTACAGTTGAATTTCCAGATGACCTAGAAAATTCTATAACTTTTGACCAATTTTCGGAAACCAGTCCTAAATTAATTACAAAGTTAACTAACCCTTACTATTCTAGCAGTGATAGTAAATCTCTTGGCGATGTTTCGGACGTTTCCAAAATTCGAAGTTAAGAGAAATTGATAGCGAAAGAAAAATATTTCGAATGGTCGCTTGGAAAAATGATTGATTTTCCCTGTACAGAATATTTTGACGAGGACAAAACTACATCTTCTACAGGAGGACTTCAGGAGACTTGGGGGATGGCTTTAGAAATTAAATATTTTCAAATAAATTTACAAGTGGAGAATCTTATTCAAATTTATAGTTTTATTAATATTGTTCTTCAAATTTCAAAATTTGATGTTTTAAATTGGAAACAATAAGTGCCTAAGCTTTGTCATTGTTTGAGTAAATTTCAAGAAAAATAGCTAAAAAAATGCTATCAGAATCTTTCTGTTAAGGATTGCAAATAACTGATCTCAAATTGCAATAAGTTTTTAGCACCACGTCCTACTACCCGTTGGGGTTAGCCACATCTCTTTGTATTAATTTGTTTATGTGCATGTTAAAACCCTTTTTTAAATATCATAGCAAGAGTCTATAATGTAAACGAAGCTGCTGACTCATGCAGGATAAGAGACATGTAGCCGCAATGACGTCAGCTGAGAGAGGAGCTACAATATCAATCATTGCAGCGATGAGTGATTGTTGAACACGCCAAACCAACTCAGGAATCACCTGTTTTATTAATATTGGATGGACACTACAGCCACACTCGCAATCTAGATGTAATCGATATGGCTCGAGCCAATCACGTTACCATTGTCGTGCTGCCTCCTCACTCAACCCACTGGCTTCAGCCCCTTGACATTCATAGACCCTCTAAAGACTTTCACAGTGAGGAAGTAAGGATGTATCTTCGTTACAATAATAAACCAATCACTCCTTATGACATAATGAACCTATTACGAAAAGCTTACTTAAAGTCCAAATTGTTGAAATTGGAGTAGATAGTTTTAAGGCAGCACAAAACTTTTACGAATACAGACTTCATGAAATGTGAAGTTGAAGCAGTGAAGGCATTAAGCAATACAAATATTTAGTAACAAAATAGGTTGTAATGATATGGAATTATACATCTCAATAATTTATTATTCACATCTATATTCAAAATTACGATATTATAAATGCGAGCGGGTGGTAAGATTTATTTTTGTTAAGTTGTTAAGTTGCAAGATATGGCGATATCTTTCTACGTATCTGTTTGAAAAGCCAACGCAGTTTTGTAAACAAAAACGCACCTGGATGACCACACCTTCCTTTTTTTTTTTGGAAGTTTCAAGAAGGAAATGTCGCTAGATATACCTCTTCAAGGTACGCATCTCTTCACTTGCCTTCCTGACGAGGAGCCGTGTAGGTTGAGTCTATGACATATTAATCTGTGTTATAAATCTCACGTGTCGTGAATTATCATGCATGTAACGCAATAGTCGGGCTTTTATTAAAATCTACGTGTGAAATATCTAGCAAAAACCTGTTTATTTAATTAAAATAAAGAACTATAAAATACCAGAACTTTAAATTTATATAATAAGATATCATTCTTTTTTAATTATTATAATACAGAATAACAAACTTGAACCCAATTCAATAATTATATCAAATGTCACCATAATGGTGGAAAACAAACATTAATATATCAGGCTAGCTCTTTTAAACGTTACAAGGTAGTATAATATTTGAGTGTTTATTTACTATAGAATTTTTATAAAACTTTCAAATTTTTGTAGGTAAAATCTTAAAATTTTATTTGGATATATTAATATTTTTTTTTGTAAAATATAGGCTTGTACCAACTTCTGTTTATTAACATACATTTTCCTTAATTGACTCAAGTTTTTTTTAAAACACATATTTTTTATGATAATTTATTGAATTTTAAGTGTAGCCCATATTTATATCCTAATTCTATAAAATGGGATTTTACTTTTTTTTATTATAATCTAAATAATTTTAATTGTAATTATTATAACTAAATTTAATAATTATAATTATTATAATCTACAAAATATTGTTACATAATAATTTACGTTTATTGCCTTAAAGGAATGTGTTTAGCTACACACAGACCCAATGTCGCAGCTCAATACTGAAAAGAATTTAAATTTCAATCCTTAAGGGTGCTACATGGGGAGAGTATTAAGACGCGTTGCAGACGTTTAGAAATCCCGCTTTATTTAAGAAGGGGTGGGCAGGTCTATAGCCAGTTATAAAAATTAAATTTTAAGTAAAAAATATTTTTAAGAATTTCTATGACACTTTATGAAAAAAGTTTTACTTCTGAGATTAAGTTACTAGGCTTGACACCTAGAGCTTGAGTTCCACTGTCAAATAAAGTCATATTTTGATAAGGTCACAGCAGTAAATTTTAAGATGATGCGGGATTGTGTTATTGGGTTATATTATCAAGCTATCAACGTTATATTAATTTCACCTTGAAGTAAGGAGCCACCACGACCCTCCCCTAGGAAGAGACGAAAAGGAAATAGACAATCCGCAACACCTTCTTCTAAGATCAGTTAGTTTATTGTTGTTTTCACAAAGGTAAGTTGAGGCTGACAGTAAATAGTAGCTGCTGAAAGTCTATTAACTTTTGGCATTGTGAAAACATACAGGTGTTTAAAATATTGAAATATATCCAAATAATGCATTATCGTGTGTGTATTATTATATTATTATTATTATTATTATTATTATTATTAGTGAAACTACAATAGTTTTCAAATAGTTTATAGGTTTTTAACACTGTAATCAAATTTCTTGTATAATGTAATTTTGTTGGTGAAAATGGATGAACCTTTAAGTAAAGAAGAAAAGCCAAAGAGGTTAAAAAGCTAAATTGCGGCTAAGTTTTTGAGGAAAAAAAAATAAAAATTGAGCGAGAGGAATAAATCTTTAATCTATAACATTTTTAATATTAATCTTCTAAACGCTTCGGTGGCCATATGATCTAACGCGCTACTCTAGAAATAAACTGGACAGTCAATGATGGGAAGATAAGAGGTAGGAATCTCAGTCATGAATACAGAGGGTTGTTTTCCCTAAATGGTTTTTCTTCCTTTCTTCACGCAAATGCAGGTACGCTTTCCCTAATAACAACCTTTATCAGCCCTAACCCATTATATTAATTAGGAAATGTGAGTATATCCCGTACGTGTTGTAAAACGCGGTGCTATAATTAAAACATAAAAGATCAGTTTTCACTGAGACAAAATAATAAAATAAATTCAAATTTCAATGATCGTTAAATGCACATGTTTGACTCTAGATAATTGGTTTTTAATTAAAATATGGCAATTTATAGTTTAAAACCAAAAACAGAGGATGGAGTTATAAAGTTAAAATATAGATAATATAATCAATTTTTAACATCTTGTTGTCCAACAATTATTTACACCAATTAATCCTGATTATTGATTATTTATTAATTACTATTGGGAAATATGCTTATGAGAATGATAACGGTTAATGTAATTAATACAAAAATATTTTATTCAAAAATAAACAGATAAAGCTTTGATAATCTTAATTTCTAATTAATAGATGAATAATTAATCATTGATCTTTGACTGACCGGCGTAAGTTGGAACTAGATTGTTAGTTTTATCAGCGGTATGAACTTATATTTCTTATCTGGCTATGTATTCTTTGCATATCCCACCACTCGGATGCAGTATATATATATATATATATTTGTTGGTATGATTTTATCATTAAACTCCTAGCTAGAAAATGTTGCTTTAAAGTTTACTTTAAAAAATTAATCGACATAATAATTGCCAATTACGATTAATTGCCGATACACTAATACTGTAATCGCCTGATAACGATTAATCGGTATCTGCATCGGTACATCCCTAATAGATAGCGTGGTAGATAAGTAAAGAAATAAACTAGATAACAAAAAATTGCTTAACATTTCAAACTGAGCATATGATAAATTGATGAAAAAGTGATCAGGGTGTCTTTAAATTATTTGAAAATTCATTAAAATTTTATGGGCAAATTAAATAAAATCTTCAATTAAATATTGTAAATAAATTTATATACACATATATATATAAATTTATATACATATATATATATAATATGTGTTTGTGTTTTATGAAATAAAATTCATTTAAGAGTAGTTGATTAATGACAGATTTTGTAAGGCTTGTATTTTTTTAATACAGTATCAAAATATTCAACATTGCTGTAGGCGTATAGCCCCGTATTGGTAATAAGACGCGTTACAAAAAAAACCACTGCAGTTAAACATTAAACACATAGGAATGACCAAAACAAATAACATCCGACTCCATTCAAAAGAAGGACATTTTGTGTGTGCAAAAATTATTTTATTTAGGCTTACCTTAAAATAAAATAAAAATATTTCATCAACGAACTCAAAACATTTATTCTGATTTCCTTAATAAATCTATGGTTCAATAAGTTAAGTATTTTTGTCTTTTTGTGTGTGTGTGTTTTAGAATTTTATTTTATAGGCGCATTTCTACTTCTAAATTATTTAAGTCTTCCTATATCTTCCTCTGAAAACATGGGCTGTTATAGAAATCGAACTGTTTCGCTAGCAGGGAGTGTGGGACTGCTCACGTGGCGTGAAAGGCAATGGAATTTTCAATATATATGAACTGGTTTACAATTTTCGATATTTAGAGCTTTTTATTGGTAAATGTGTATCTCTAGCAATATCCATGCCTGTTATTTAGAAATTCCATTACTGGAAAGGTATCTCACCATAAGCGTCTTTGTTAATTTGCCAGGAAAGTTTAAACTGTCAGTTATAAAGAATAATTAACTATTGGAAAGTGTCCGTTAAGGGAGATTTCCCTTTACGAGTTAGATGCATAAGAGTGATTATTTTGCAATGTCACTTATTATGAATGGCATGAATTGATACGATGATTGCCCCAAAATAATTTAGTAAAATCCTTCAGTGTGCACTCCTTATATTTTATTAGGGTTCCGTACTAGTTTGGTGTTGGGTGAGCTCACCCCGTGTTCTATACGTTTTGAATGAGATGTTATTGAATGACTCGCCTTCATTACGGTAGTTCCCTGAGCAGCCTTGAGCCAGTTCATTTCAGGCCCAGTCTGCTTTTACAACCCCCTCTTCAAACTTTTACAATCCCGTCCCTTCCCCTCTCCATTGTTGTATTTAAAAAGAGAGGAAAATAATATATTCAAATGGTACCTTTTCTTGCCGCATGGCAACGCCACTAACGTACTAGCGTTTTCTCTTGCCGAGATATGGAACTAGAGGAAGTAATTTCTAATCTGGAAGGCCTTTTTTCCTATAAGAATCCTTCTATGTAGTATAATATTCTGGTAATAAAAAAGACCTCCCAGACAGGGTGTAGTGTATAATTTACAATTGAATGAAAACGAAAGAAGCCTCTGGAGGACCAGTGTTACGAACACGGACAAATGGACTGTATGGTGGAAAGAGAAATGGATAGAGGCAACTCACCTTCACTTTATGTGGTATGACTGGCAGTGTCCTGGTGCAGTCCTCTTCAACAACATACACGAATAAAAAAACTAGACCATTTCTGGGTGAAGGTTCACGGAACCATATCACTTATGTCTCGATCGAGTCTCCGTGCACAGCACAATTAAATCAACAAAGCTAAAAACACCATGCCAGCGACACTTGGCGGGAAAAAATAGATATATAGTGGTCCAGGTATGGTCTTGTTGCCTCCAAGAATGGGAAAGGTTAAGGTAATATATGAAAAAACCAAACAAACAGAACTACAATCAAAATCACAAAACAAAACAAAACAACAAACAGTTCAATTTCGAGGCATAGAGAACCTAAATAAAAGGAGCACTATTCAAAGATATAACATAGAGGAATGAAAATGAAGTATAGGATAAATAATACTCGTCAAACAATAGAAAAATATACAAACACAGGGAATCCTACCAAAATAAAGGCATAAGTCTAAATTTGGTTGGTTTTCATATACTTTTTAACATTGCTTGGTGACTTCCATAATATATATATATATATATACATTGAACGCAAATACTGGAGATAAATGGGGGGTTTCACACACAGCCACAGAACAGCAGCGCTTCCTCCGGTCTGAGTAGTCGACTTCGCCACTGGTGGTGGCCACTAAAAGCAGTGATGGCTCCCTGGGGTGTCAGATCGAAGGGGCGCCAAACAGAGCACAAACCTAAACTAACTGGAGTTGCTACGTGTGGCATAGGCATAGGAAAAATTTAATTTTTGGGGGGCAGGGGGCAAGGTGTTAAAAACCGTAAGTTTATGAGATTATGTTAAGACTTATTATTAAACCCTAAGCATCAAGAGAATTTTTATTTTATACAATAGTGCCGGAACTTTATTTGTGTGAGAGGGGGAGGGGGCAAGAACAAAATATTACTTTATGGTCTTTCTAGCCTCCTCTCCCCCAGTTAAGATTAGAAAATTGGATTCTCCTAGAATCTATTTAAAATGGTCCTCGTTTGGAGAATTTTTGAAAATCATACTTTTATAAGAGCTATTTAGAATAGCGCTCCCCCAAAATACTTTGAAGTATGGATAGTCTACTCCTTAGGATATTTGAAGAAGTCCTCCTTTGGCAAATTTTGAAAATTAAACGCCTCTAAAAGCTATTTTAATAAATGCTCAACAGATTTTTAAAATATAAATTAGATTCCCTACTCCCTAGAATCTATTTGAAGTGGTACTCACCCCGATATTTTTTTAAATTTGTAATTTACTAGCAGCTATTTATAATGTCCTTCATTTGATTTCTTTTTCGAAATTTAGTAGCCACTTGGAGCTATTTTAAGTGATATTCCACCAACATTTTTTTTAAAAATTGGGTGTCATTAGAAGCCATTTGGAATGGTCCTCACCTGGTTTTTTTCCCCATCATGCTCAGGCTACGTTAGATTTAGAGATGTTGGATTTGGGGACTATCCTCATATACCCCGTTATATATTTGTGATCGCCAAAAAAATTGAACCAGATATTTTTATAAATGTTGACGTATCACGACAACCTTAAACCAAACATGTTGTTTAAGGCCCAATCTTACAATGCCATGATATTATTTTCGTTAGGTCTTAACATAAGGATAAGTGATAACGACTACTACTTTGGATATTACAATGTTCAGTTAGATCTAACGTCCTAGTTAAGTTAACACGAGTGTTATTGAAATGATACTTACATCAAAATAAGACTCAGTTCATGATGAGCATTTCGTACACTTGTACTACCCATCTATTTCTATTAGGAAAAAACTTTTATAAATAGTGAAAATATGTCTGCACTAAAAACCTCATCATAGTTCTTTCATTAGAAATTAGTTTTTTTAAAGCAAACTTATTGGAATTTGGGAATTTTAATAATATCCTTATGTCTTTTACGGTTTTTATAAGGAGTTCTGAAAAAATACTCTGACTGTCCAAGTAGTTTACGAGAAACTGTGAGTTATGTATTAGGATTTTCGAGTATTTGATCGCAGTAAACACGATGCCACCCGGCTTTACCCTCCAAGAACTTAAATATGTGGCTATCTTGTGCGCTCGTGTCGTGAATTCAAATCTCGTCTGCACTTTGCACGGTGCCTATATCCAAAGAAAATTACAATAGGCTTTAAACTTACCAGTTTCTACAGTTTCCCCAAATCACTCAGAGCCCGTAGTTTTATCAACATTAAGTAAACTTTATGTAATAGGTCCATTGTGTCATAAGGAGTGATTGGTTTATTATTGTGACGAAGCTACATCATTACTTCCTCACTGTGAATGCCTTTAGAGGGCCCATGAATGTCTAGTCAAGGGCTGAAACCGGTGGGTTGAGTGAGGAGGCAGCACGACAATGGTAACGTGATTGGCTCTAGCCATATCGATTATATCTAGATTGCGAGTGTGGCTGTAGTGTCCATCCAATATTAATGAAGCAGGTGATTCCTGATTTGGTTTGGTACTTTAAAAGAGTGCTAACATACACATCAACAGATGAATACAGAGAGCGGTGTATAACCCCAACGGGTAGTAAGACGCGGTGCTAAAAATAATTGCAATTTGAGAACAGTTCTTTGCAGTCTTTAACTGGAAAGTGCTGATAAAAAAAACTGCAAAAATTTTCCTTGAAATATAATCAACACAATGACAAAGTTTAAGCACGTACTGTTTCCACTTACACATTTTTAATTTTGAATTTTAAAGAGCATTTATTAAAAAACTATAATTTTGAATAAGATGCTTCATTTGTAAATTTATTTGAAAGTATTTAATTTCTGAAGTCATCCCCCAATTCTCCTGAAGAGTCTTTCTTTACAAGATGTTGTTTTTCCTCGTCAAGATATTCTGTACAGGGAAAATCATCCATTCTTACAGGCAACCATTTTAAATATTCTTTTTAGGTATCAATTTTCCATAATTTGAAATTTTGGAAAAGTCCGAAACAACGCCAAGAGGTTTACCATCACTGCTAAAATAGTAAGGGTTAATTAACTTTGTAATTAATTTAGGACCGGTTTCCGAAAATTGGTCAAAACTTATAGAAATTTCTAGGTCATCTGGACATTCAAATCTAATTTTTATCTTTTCATCCAAGAAGATAGTTTGGAATTTAGAATGGATGCCTGAATGGTTCATTCTTTCGGACGAGGTTAAATAACTCAACCCGTCAAGCCACCACATTATATATTTGTTTTGGAAATTGAATTAATTTTATTGGGTGTTTTAGAGGGGGTCATTTTAATTTTCTTGATCTTATTTATTGTATGTTAGAATGTTCGTAATTTAGAATTGTGGTCTTTCCAATTATGTGGGGGTTCATTAACTTTAAATTTAAATCGAGACCAGATTCCAAAAAGTCCTCGAACATCATATTACTCTCTGCATCTTCTTGTAAATTCCTATTTTTTGTTTTTCTCTTGATTTGAAACGCCTGAACTGCCAACTCTTTCAGGGAATTTTCTTTCACAGCCATTTTCCACCCTGAAATAACAACATCATAGCTATCTTAGATTGCTTAGGTTAAAGTGTCCCGTAATTGGTGGTTTTGAACCCCTGTCTATGACACTTTTTTAAATAAATTAAATAATCAACTGTCCACCGGTTGGAATAATATATTTATATAGTTTCTGTGTCAATGCATATATTGTCTTCAACTTGAAAAATATTATTAAGTTAGTACTAATAATAATAATAAACACTCTAACAGTTGTAATTCTTATGGTTGTAATGATGACCGGTTATTAGCAATTGGGACTTCCAGAAAGTACCGTTTCAGTTAACCTTACTCAATGTCATTCTAAAGTATCAATATAATAAATAGATACCCATGTGTGAGATTACTACAGAAAATACATGGAATACCTTGATTAGATGGCAGAGTATCTTGGGTGATGAAATCCTCTCGTAATTTTTTATCATTTTAACCTCGTATGTGAGGCTCCCATAATGTCATGGATAGTATTAAATTCCAGTATCGCGTTTAATATTGGTGGTTATATTTCTTATTAATCTTAGCTTCATTAATCAAACTCTTTCGTTTTTACAATCAATGATAAGTATTTGTTGCCAGGAAAAATGATTTATTTCAATACATTATAATAATGGTTTCCATGATACACATTATTGTTGTGTATTATTTCTATCTAGTAAACATTTTTATTTTTCATAAGTATAGTAAATAATTTAAATGAAACTATGTTGTGGGTAGCAGAATATTTTCATGTTATATGCATCGCTATTTAAAACTTCTTGTTGTGTGTCCCGTCACTAGCTATTAGAACAGTCTCCAAAACATTTACAATATAATTTCCCGTATTTTTTTTAATGTAAATATCAAACCAGCCCTTTTAACACAAAATCTAAATAAATTGTTATTTCTACTCGAATCGATCTATTTTAAAGCTCTGGACAATTTAAAGCCAGAAAGAAGACGATATGATATAGACCAGAGAAAGGGTTCTTCAATTTCTCTCAATTTATATTTCTATGTATTGTTTGATATACGTCATTTAGAACCATATTTATAATTGGTGAACAATAACTATACAGTGATCTAGAATAAATTAAATTCGAACAATCGTTTATATAGTATGTGTATTTGATACTAGATTTGACCAGTATTATTTATTGTAGCTCAGCACGTTTCACCCCTAGATCACAAAGGGGGAGGTGTGTTCAATATTTTCTCTCCTCAGAGTCACGAATATTTCAGAAACTGTGAGATCTGTATAATTTTTAACTTATTCTCATATAACTAAAGAGATAACATTGTTATGGTTCTTTTTTGACCTCAATATTACGATGAATCTTTTTGTTTTATGTGCCATCGAAATAAAAAAAGGGTATTATCGATTCTGTCTGTCTTGTCTGTATCTTTGGGTTGAAATTTTGTATCTAGGGTAGTTAAGAGACGATCCATCGGAGTGTTTGGAATCATCCATCCAACCCTAAAGTTATGGGTGGTTTATAAGAGATTATTTTCGAAATCAGCAATAAGGATTTTGATTACAATATGTATCCAGACACTTTTCAATATTACAAACAAAATAACGCAATTAATTTTAACGATAAAATGATTTGGATGTTTGTTTACATAAACGTTTATAAACACTGCTGATAATAATTACACAACTTTTGAAATACGAAATTATATATAATTGAATAGTTGTAAAACGGTTAAAAATATTTTTTTAAATTAATTGTATTACTATAAACCAATAATTTCCAAAGGAATAAGAAAATCTATATTTTTAAACATTGGTCTGGGAAATGAGGATATGATTGTTATGATCTTTGTTAGAATGTGATGCTTTATTACTATAATGATTCTGAAACAATGTATAATATTTAGTTTCAATGATCTTATGATTTTTAGTAAATGCAAATATTTTTAGTTAAAAGAGCGAGAAATTCTGTCCGAGGCACCGTGCATTTATTTTCCCATCAAATTGAGAGAAAATATTTGTTTTAGCTTAAAACTTCATTATTTTCTCCTACAACTTATAACTTATGACCTTTCCAATAAAATTGATAAGGTGTTATTTCCGTTAATGTGAGAGCTATTATTATTTTACCCTAAAAGATTGCATTATGAATTTTATACAATCTTTGAAATTTCAAATGATTTCAGATTTTTTATTAGCATACGTGATGACACTTCACACCCTCATATATTTCCACTCCACTATTTACAATCAAAAATGTTGAAAAACATGATGGTGACCACTTCTTAATATGAACCATGAGATATACCATTTTTATATATTTTTCCATTAACTTATTTTGGTTTTTATAAATGGTTTATAAAATTAAACACTCTGCTCCTTGAAAATCCAACAATATTTTCTCTTAGTTGCAAATGAATAACACAACTTAAGCAATTTAATCTATGTGGATTTTAAAAAATATTAAAAATAATATATAAATTCATTTAGAAAATTAATTTGATCTGGTGCTGTTTATTTTAAATGATAACTTTATTTAAATCTTTCTCAATATATTTTAGTGTTAAATACTGTTATCGTTAAAAATATAAGTGAATATATCATGCATTTTATACTTCTTGTTAAACCATGTTTTGAAGTAACTAAACAATCACGATGATCACCTTGAATAAACCTAAATGTAATGCACCAATATATTATACTTTAAAATTTCATGCTAAATACTTACACCTATAATATACTACATTTTTGGTTGGTACATCAAAATATCATAGTTTCTCAATAAACATCTGTTATTTTATAGTAAAACATGGACTCCCTCTTGAAGATTACAAAACATCTGTTCAATTGACTACCTGTTACACAATCAACCAAACTAAACAAAAGTTAGCACGTGACAATATTCACTCATTGTACGTCATACGAGATGNGATGGAAAAAAAGTTAGAGAATTTCTCAACAGATACTTCCGGTCTCCAGTCAGTCAACAAAAAGGTGCATTAGATAGGAAAATTGAAACACACTAGTAACATGAAAAATATGTCATACCAATTAGATATAGCTATGTCCGTAATAATAACTAGTCCTCACTTAAAAAAATATTACTTATAAACTATAATTCTAAATTGTACTTGTTGTTTAATTTGAAAGGTAGCAATTTTGATTAAAGAATGTTACAAAAACTATGATAAATAGATCTAGTACAGTCATTAATGTTGAGACTACTACCATTCAATTTTAACGGGATGTACAATAGATAGTGTTGAGTAAGATAAGTACTAGATAATAACCATGATATTGAAAACACAACGGATATAGTTCAGTCACTGAATGCATTGTTTCTCAACATATAAGCCTGCCTACAGAAGAATAAAATATTGTCCTTTAAGAATCTTTGATATTCAACCTGTCCCACTAGAATGATGAAGTTAAATTCAATTCACAATTAATTAAATTAATCAATTAGTCCTGTTTCTAAATTAAAGTTAAACCTAACTTTTATAGTATGGTTTTATTAAAAATGGTGGAGTATGCTATATCATGAAAGTAGAGATCAATACTTGCTATACATTGTGCTTTCGTAATTTCTTTATACTTAATTCAATTTAACTGTTTTAATCTATATAATAGACATTATATTTTAATACCTCCTTACATTATAAAGTTTATATAGTTATTAAATTTCGGAAAAATTTCACTAATATACTCCAGACAATCAACGCAAAACAAAATACTTTGACTACACATATTTACACAATTTGATTGGATTTTTAGTGTCTGTTGGTAGAATCCCTTCTGAAGGATAGGTAAGACAGGAAGCTGGCCCACTGGAATTTTTGTATCTGGTGGTAAAATATCGTACGAAGACCTAGAAAAGTCAAACAAAATGTTGACCCATCGGTTGATGGCTGCCAGGTCTAACGCGCTACTTTCACAATGAACTAGACTGCCGATGACGGGAAGACCCAAGGTTAGCTTCTCGGTCGGATGTATTAATGGAGGTTATGTGGATATCTTGTGATTGGCTTAGAGCTCGTCACATGACCACGTTCATATTCTGTGCTAGTTTTTCGATGAACGTGTGAATCCACAGCTGCTTACGGTTAGCTCTTCAGCACATACGCTGTCATATACACATGCGCATTGATTTGAAATGGCTGGTTTTGAGAATTAATTGGTTTCGCGTGCCGAAGATCACAGGCAAGGCTGACAGATTAGAGATGTTTGAGAAACCGACCATTATTCCTATCACTGATGCTCATTTTAATATAAATTAGACTATCATTGAAGTACCCGGCTTTGCCCGTGAGATAACATTTATGGTAAAAAAAGTAAAATGGTTAATATAAGAATAAAGTTCAAATAATACAAAATAAAGGGTGAAAATAAAGATGATTAAATTTAAAGAATTTGATAAAAAGAGTAAATAAGTAAACATTATAATATTGTAGAGCGGGAAGAAAGTAAAACCAATACAAGTTAAAATGGGAATAAAGGCGAAAACCATTAAGAGGGTTAAAAAGGGTACCTGGCAATAATCACTAGAAATTTTTAGGGTAATCAAGTCTCATAGATGATGATGGGAAGGACATGTAGCTTGAATGAGAGAATCTAAAACCTTGTTCTGAATACTGACGGGCAAACCAAATGGGTAAATACCATTGGGAAGACTTAGTTGCCAGGATAACAGAAGAATGGGTTAGAAAGTGAAAAGGTGTAATGAGATTGACTGGATAGAATAAGCTTAAGGTAAGTATATGGTGTAGTAAGTGGGTCTGGATGGAACTAGATTAAGATAGAGATAGGGTGTAATGAGGTGGACTGGATATAACTAGCTCAAGGTAGGGATAGGTTGTAATAAGGGGGACTAGATAGAACTAGCTCAAAATAGAGATAAGGTGTAATAAGGTTGACTGGATAGAACAAACTCAAGCTAGGGATAGGTTGTAATAAGGGGGACTGGATAGAACTAGCTCAAGGTAGGGATAGGTTGTAGTAAGGGGGACTAGATAGAACTACCTTAAGGTAGGGATAGGGTATAATGAGGAAGACTGTTTAGACTAACTCAAGATAGGGATAGAGTGTAATAAGAGAACTGGATAGAGCTAGCTCAAGATAGGGATAGGAGGTAATAAGGGGGACTCATGTTAGGGAGAGGTGGTGTATATTTGTAGGTGTTGCAATAAACAGCTAAATAGTTTAAAAGTTCAAAAATACTTATAAAGGTTAAAAAGTTGAAATCATTAAACAGGATAAAAAGAGTAAAGGAGTAGGCCTAAGTAAGTCTAGTCAAAAATTTTAAATTCCTCCTTTCAGGTGGCAATGTTCATGTACAGGAGCTACCACAGCCCTCATTACACAACTATATGAAATGTTGTATTAAATCTATCTCTCGAGGATAATATATCTTATTTTATATTGTTGTTAATTAAGTTAATATAAATTAAATACATTTTTTAAATTTCGCCTTCTAGGCTCACATGTTCGTGCAAAAGAAACCCTCCTATCAAGGACGAAGAAGAATATGAGGAAGGTTGCTGACAATAGTGTGAGTATGTCACCAGGGATGTTGAATTACAGCCTGGAAAGTATATTGATTTGAAAGGAGATGAGTTTAAGATCGTAGTGAAATCGTCTTTGGAGCATGAAGTGACATTGACTGCGGAGGAACACAAAGAAAGGAGGGGAATATGGTGGATTGAAAGTGTAAACGTTGGAGGAAGGGGCCCATATTTATACATGGTAAAATGACAGTGGAAATTGGAGAAAGAACTAAAGGAATTGATGGTTAGGTACATCTGGTGGAAGGACCAGTAGCACCTGCATAAAAAGGGAAGGAATTAGAGGGGGAAAAGTATAGAGCAGAGGTAGAAGAATAAAACAACCCGAGTGGTTAGGTTGATATTTTATACATGGGCCAGATGTATGGGAATTTCGAGGAGACCCTCCAGCCTTGGAGGTTAGAGGAGCAACAAACTCTCCATTTGGAGATGAGGCATATGGTCACGACTTGTCATAATAAGGGAATTTCCATAGCTTTCCTCACCCATGAAGCTTTAGATAAGATCCAGCTTAGATCGATGAACCTAATTTTAACTAATTATACAGATCAAAATACTTTAAAATTAAAATTAAGTATTTTATAAAGTAAATTAATCTTAACCTATTATTAAATTTAGTTCACCTAAATTAAAGCTATCGGCAACTAAATTTAGCTAATTATACTGATCAAAATACTTTAAAATTAAATTTAATTATTTTATAAAGTAAATTAATCTTAACCTATTAGTAAGTTAAGTTCACCCTATTTAAAATTATCGGAAACTAAATTTATCTAATTATACTGATCAAAATACTTTAAAATTATAATTAAGTATTTTATAAAGTAAATTAATCTTAACTTAATACTTAACTTAATAATTAATTAATCACGCATAATTCATGATGGTTAACCAAACAATAAAAACTGGGCAGTTAAAAGCTTTGTGGGGTGCTACCGTTATTAACGAGACCAGGAAAGTTGTAGAGGAACTTCAGGTGGATATTGTACGCTTTCAAGAGCCTTATAGTGCAGTAGCAGGTAGGATTCAGCAAATAACAGCTACTCTATGAATTTTGACAGTAGGCAAATCATGGATGAGTGCAATAATGGTTTTTAATATTTAAATTACGGTAACAAAACTGGATCAATAAAGCTACTAAAAGGTTACTTGAGTCGAAATTAGTTTGGGAAAAGGCACGGTCATCCTAATCAATATGTATTTCTAGCTCTGGTAGGATATTGAAACGTACCCAGTTCAGATGGAAGTGATAGATGAGACTTACAAGGGAAATCCAATAATATATCTTACTGATGTGAACGCAAGGTCATCTTTGTTGTTCAGTGACACCCTATTAAGTTCAGATGGGAAAATACGATTATATAGAGTATAAAAGAGCTGTGAGAAGTTGGAAGAGGTTATAGTTGCGAGATAATTGAAAGTATTGAATCATTTAGGTAACCCACCGACTTATGTGGGAAGACCTGGGGCTAGTTCAAATATAGATGTAACAATCTGTAACAGGGAAGCGATGGAGATTGTTACGGACTGGAAACTACTTGATGGGATGACCACTAGAGACCACAATATGATCACCTTTGAGATAGGAAGAGAACTGACTGAAGAAGGGGGGATGGGTTCATGACTCAGATACAACATCAAAAAGGGGAATTGAGATAAGGTTAGAGGGGCACCAGTTTAGCACCGGAGGTGTATAAAAGCGGGAATATTAATGCTAGTGCGAGAGAGTTCACGTGTTCGATGCATAGAGCCATGAATATTTAGATTTCGATAACAAGAGAAACATTGAAGGTTTGTAATAGACCTTGGAGAGAGAAATATGGAAGACCAAGAGGAAGTATGAGGATGGCGCGCAGGAGTTGACAAAGTTGTTCCAACCCTGATGACCACTCTCTACTCCTCACCATTTATAGGAACAAGAAGGAGGAATTTAACTACCCTGACGTCCATCAAGATGAAGAGCTGGAAGCGTTATGTAAAGGAGGAATTTAACTACCCTGACGTCTGTCAAGAGGGAGACCTGGGAGCGTTATGTACAGGAAGAATTAAGGAACAACGCTTGGGGAGTACCCTTTCAAGTAGCGACTGGGAAAATAAGGTCACCAGCAATGATTTCTACTTTAAGGACGAGAAATGGTGCTATGAATTCTTGTTGGGAGGAATATGCCAAGCTGTTGATGATCAATAATCAATTTTGTTCTAGATAAAGTATATCAACTAATAAAAACAAATAAACTTGAAGGACCTCGAAGGACTCTTCCTCCGGTTGATATTACATTGTCATCTTTCTGGCTTTAAAGAGTCCAGAGGTTAAAAAAAAGAAAGAGTTGGCAAGTAGAAACACTTTATTTTAATTTAGTATTAAAAATGCTATTTAAATCTTTACCATTTTAAGATTGTTTAAAAGAAAAAGGGGGCTTGTATTGTAAAAGTTTTGGAGACTGTTCTACTGGCTGGTGACGGGACACACAACATGATGTTTTAAATATCGATTTATTTTAACATGAAAATATTCTGATCCTAACAACATAGTTTCATTTAAATTATATACTTTATATATAAAAAATAAATATTTTAACTAGACAAAATAAAACACAAAAGTAATATGTATCTTAAAAACCACTATTATAATATATAGAAATCATCTTGTTTCCTGGCAACATATAATAATCATTGTTTGATTGTAAAGAACGAGAGAGTTGGATTAATGAAGCTAATGTTTATAAGAAATATAAACGCCAATACTACACGCGATACTGTAGGGCCTAGTATAATATTATCCACGACATTACGGGAGCATCACGTACGAAGCTAAAATTTTAAAATATACTAAGGGATATCATCACCCAAGATAATCTCCCATCTAATCAAGGTATTCAATAATACAAACATTTATTTTCTGTAGGAATCTCACACATGGGCATCTATTTATTATATTATTACTTTATAATGAAGTTGAGTAAGGTTAAACAGGTCTTGTTTTTTAAATATTAACGATGTTTTATTTAACTTTTCTTTTATATTCCGTAAAGATTCCGCGACGTCTGAACAGCTACCAATTTCCATACGGATCAAACCACGTGGTCGAATCCACCCCGTCTGATCGTAGTTCTTTCCCGGTCAAAGATGGCACACGTAAAAAAACTTATCTCATTCAATAGAGTGTCTGTATATTGAGCTAGGGATTTATGGTTTGTGTCCTGTCATGGCCGAAATATTTATCATTGGTGAAATCTAGGTTTCCTTTTTCACAGGGATGAATTAACGGCTGGGGGACTGGAAGTTGTGTCTATTTTAAATTTAAGTTTGTTTGTATGTCGTCTGCTTATTTACTCGGTTCAGAAAGTGCACGTTAATCAAATCAATTACATTTTTTTAAAATTACAAATAACAATTCCAAACTTGGATTATAGCTTTGAAACTATTTGAGATATTAAATAACTTATTACTGTAAAATTGTAGTACAATTAACTAGAATTTTTTTTACTTAAATAGGCCTCTATTTCATATAAAAAACCAAAGCTTCTGAGCTCTAGACAAATATAAATTACTCAGAAACTGTTGATTTTATATAAATATATTTTTTATTCAAAACACTGAAATAGGAGATTGATTGTTATGACTGTTGGTGGATAAGATATTCCACATTTCTCAATGATATATCTTTAAAACCAGTGGACATAAAACATTTAAATTTTAATGAAGGCTCCTTTCTCAAATTGAGGGATTCTCTTTTTAATAGTTTTTAAAAATTTCATCCCCTAAGACAGTATAGAGGGAAAGAACGAGGTGGTAAATCTCATATCCTTCGACATGATGGGTCCCGTGGTTCATGCACAGATGTTGGTGGTGCTCAAAATTAAGAGAAACAACATGGCTATTTTTCAGTGGGGTAGAAAACTGAAATTTGGCAAGTAGGGAAAGAAACCATTCCAGATAGCCAAATACATCTTAAAATTTGACATTTTTAAATAAGACCTTAAGAAATTGGGAGCGAGTTGTTTGAGGTTTATGATTTACAAAACTAATAGAATCAACTACTCCAAGTGAAGGAGAGCCAAAATTGAGCAGACAAATATAGGGATCACCCTAAATAATCATAAAATTTTGAAATTAGAATCGGTCTTAAAATGGAGGAATAGGTGTAGGTGGTTGAAATTAGTGGAGAAAACCTTAATAGATGAAGTAGAAAGTATAAAATGTTCAGGATTGCAGAAGAATCACTTAAAATAACCAAATAAGTTTTATTTATTTAACATTTCGTAACCGATTTCTTAACCGATAAAATTTTAATTGGTAATCCAAAATAAAATATACATTTAAACTAAATTAATTTTGTCGAAATATATAATATTAATTAATAGCGAAATCCAGCTTAAAGTGGCCGCCTCAGTCATCGAGAAATTATTAATAGCTGTCAGACCACACGGCTTAAAATACAATTGTCTGTGTGGTTCTATGGATTTCCTTCTCTATTCAGTCTGAGCTTTTTATCAGTTTCAGCCTTCACCTACAATCAACTTTAGTCATGTCAGTAAGAAAGAGGGAAAAGAAATATACGAAACTTCTTATCAAAAAGTAATTAAAAAATTCTGCTGCTGGCTCTCAAATATATTAAACTTTTCTTTTGTGAGTTCATTAAGAAATTATATTATTTGTTAGAGTATTAATACATTTAATTTTCTTTTCATCAAGCCTAATCTCATTACTCCACAAATATACTTTATAAGTCGTTAAAATTAGTTAATGTCATATTTTCAAAAATTTTATCTATTAATAAAACTTAAAATATTGGGTTGTTAATGAAAAAGAGCTCTGTTGGAATCTTTCAACTTTATTTTGTCATAAACTATATTTTGAAAATAGCGCATCTTAGAATAAAATATTTTGTTGAAGCAGGACGTCTGCACGGCAAATTCTGGCTTACCGAGACAAACTTACTTATTAATTTAAGTCCAACAATTTTCTTGATGCACTCAGCCTCACTTACTGTTCGGGATATCCGAGGATTAAAATTAATGGGGTAAAGATTTTGGAATTAAAATTAAGAATATCTTTACACTTATTTTAGTGAATTTAGAGCATGGAACAATTTTAGAAGCCAAATCAACATTAGTACATCTGAACGAGATTCCATCCCTTATATATCTGTCACCATGGGACCAATATAATTCGAGATTGACACCCCAGACTATGCAACCACCAATTTGGGCTAATTTAACAAAATAAATTAGAATTACACACAATAAGTGTAGGAAGAAAATACAGAAAGTAATCCAAAATTAAGATTTTTATTTTAAAAAGTTGTTACAATGTACACTCCGTCGAGATTGTAAGGTAGCAACTTTATAAATCAGCCTGCGCGGTATGCTATACCTCCATACATGACTGCAGAATA
>CABFWO010002585.1:0-24691 GCA_902155825.1 Timema genevievae
AAAAAAAAAACTAAAAAAAACATACATACATACATACATACATACATACATACATGCATACATAGTCACGCCGTTCCCTTACAAGTTTAGCAAGAAACTGTACATGTAGCACAAAAAAACTCCACACTCATTAGCTTTCTCCATGCTTATTCATCCTTTTATGCTTCCTTCATTTCAACAACATCCATACACCTAGTCATACATAATATTTTTTTGATTCTTAAATCTCTTATGGTTTCTTTCTTTAACACATTCATTTACAACATTTAGCCACGTCTTACATGGCCAACCCCTTACTTTTGAACCACAAACAATCTACATTCATATATTTATTCATCACTCGGTCAACACTCATCCTCTTAATATCTCCAAGCCAATGTAACACGCCTCTCTTGCTTAGAACTGATAGAGTGCCTTCCATACCGCAATCCTTCAGCACCCATTATTTACTGACTCTTTCTAAACACGTTTGTACAAATACATTTTTTGGATATTTCATTCAAACTGCATTCACATTCTCCTTGTGCTTTTCCTGAAAAACCAACGCTTCACATCCATAAAACAATGTTGACGTAGACATAATTTTATATACTGCCAACTTTGCTTATTGCAATATTATTATTTCATTCTTTGCGATAGTCCACATACTCATAGATCCAACTACTCTCCGAGATGCCTTCACCAATCTGTTGATTTTTCCATTTATCTTTCCATTTTCACAGAACATACTGCCCAGATGCACAACATAATTCACTTGTTCTAACAGTTTCACATTTATACTACGCTGACAATCATTTCCTGATCCGTTTTTATCAAAAACTATCACCTTAGTTTTGGAGACACTTATACGAAGATCCACTCTGCCTGTTACCACATTCAAATTATTTAATGCATTCTGCAAGTCACTTTCACTCTCAGCCATTAATACGCCATCATTTACATATAACAGCACTCTCACATTCAAATAGTGTATTTCTACACCAACCGCGTCCTCACAAGTATTCCTCACACACCTAGCCATTAATGCATTAAATAGCCATAGAGACATTACACAGCCTTATCTAATACCTTGTTCAGTGCCAAAACATTTGCTCAAAGCTGCATCCACTCTAATAGGGCCCCTACACGATCAGTGAGGCTGTCAGTCTTAACTCTTAGGACTGACAGTCTTACTGACAGTTTGCATCAGTATTCACATAGAAACCATACATGATCAGTCTTTTTGTCACTATTTTTATCAATCTCAGCTCCTACATGCAATGTGCAACAACATGAATGATAAGAAAAAGGTGTGCGCAGTCTATGTTTGCTACTGAGACTGAAGTAAATACTGATGGGCGTGCACACACAGTCAGTATTACTGTCAGTCTCTCCCACCACTCGCAAGACAGATGAAATGATACTGATGTGATCAGAATTTTTTTATCACATCAGTATTCTCGTTATTCCGTCCATCAGTACTGCCCCTTCACTATAAGTCAGATTGTCAGTATTAATCACTACTTCATTAATACTGACAGTCTGACTGATTGTGTAGGGGCCCTATAGTGCACGCTTTACTTCCATCATACACTGCCGTAACTGCATTTACTAACCTTACATTCCCACCATTCTCTCTAAGAACATTCCATAAAATACTCCTACTCACCCGATCGTGCACTTTCTTCAGATCAACAAATATACAATACACTTTCTTCCTTATTGCCATACATTTTTCAACCAGTTGTTACAATGCAATCAACAGGTCCATGCAAACTCTACCAAATTTATCTTAGCAACATTCTTCAACACTACACTTTAGATTAAGCTGATAAATACCTTCTAGGTAAACGTGAGATTTAAAAAATAGACAGTACAGTTTAAATTCTTTATTGTATGAACGTTTGAAACCTAGGAATGAGTGGGGTAGCATAGAGAAAGTGCACCCACAATCGTTTGGAGAGGAGATGGGTAAATCAAAATGATGACACCTTTGGGATAATTCAATCTTACAGTACATCTGTCTAAGATGTGGGCCTAATCTTCCCCCTCAATATTGATGCGATACTGACTCCATAGGTCCCATAGCCATCAGCTTGGCAAAGTAGATAATACCTCCTTCAACCTCATGTTCTCTAAATAACGACACAGACACGATCATCTTTTATTCCCATAGTTGTGACCTTTTTTTAACAACTGCGGTTGCACCTAAGCAGGGAACAGGGAAACTTTGAGGTTAGAGGAAGTCGGGTGGAGGGTAGACACGAGGCATTTTACACCCTTAAGAGCATAAAAAAGATAACACCCTCTCACTATAAGGACGGAGTGTAAGGAGGGGATATTGATGGTTGAAAGTGTGTCATTTTAATGGGCCATGACGTCTTAGTACATGAGTCATCTCAGTCTTGTACATACAACCTGCAAGGATCCCATGGCATAGAACAACAGTATAAAGGATATGTCACAATGGATCTATATAATATATTTTTATTAATTAGCATTGCGTCTTACTACCTATTCAAGTTATACGTATATATTATACTTACCGTAATGGGGTAAGATGAGCAAGTAAGTATTTTAACGATAATGTGCTTGCATTTTCGTGGAAGGAGAGTGAGAAACCATTTAGGGAATACTACCATCATTAGACTCGATCGGGATTCTAACTTCTATCTCCTCCCCTTCTTTAGCAGACAAGTCTGACGCGAAAATGACCCTTTAGACCATTCAGCCACTGAAGTGGGTATAAAAGTACTTGCTAATTTATTTTGTTTTATACTTTATAAAATCAGGGTTGTATCAGTACATTACTTATACACTACCTTAATTATTTTCATATTAATTCAGCCTTGAAGACAAAATTATACATATTAAACCTTTAAGCTCCTGTATGTATCAGTAATTTTAATATCTAGATATTAGGACAAGTAGTACATAATATACAAAGATAAGGATTTACAAACTAGTTGAAACTAGGACATCAATACGTAACAAACCAAGATATCATTTTTATAACTTAATTTGAATTTATATAATGTAATTCACTGTTAGTCACATATTTAACTAGAACTTAATTCAAATAACAAGTCTAAGGCCATCACACAAAAAATATATACAGACATTTCTTATTCTAATTAACTAAATCATCTTAGTTTTACTACTCCAAGACAACAACCTTTAGAGTTTTTTTATTTCTTCGTAATCAAGATTGCTTCCCCTACTATACTCCTATAACAACGGACATACCACTTCCTTATTCTTTCTTTACAACCGTGATTCTATTCTTCACCGTTTCTTGTTCGTTTTATTGTCAACAATAACTGTTGCCATTTCTTTTGGTTTTATATTGGCAGTGGGCTTTTTCATCCAAGACTACATTCTCTCTTTTCTCCGAGTCATAGAAGGGCATATATACAAACACATTTATTAATAATTTCAACAGCTTGCGGAATGGAAATGGCGTTACAGTATATTTGAATGGAGTCCTTAAATGTTCAATACCAAATGCTTATTTATAAGTAAGGCCACCTAAACTACACTGAGGAGGTCCTCTATTAAACTTATATCGATGACTAAAATTATATAATATGCCTAACAGAGGGAGATCATGTTTTAACTCGATCATTTGGCACTTTGTTTGCTTATTTCACGATAACTGTAAATTTGTTGACCACTCTTATTAACCTAGAACCTAGACCGAATAAAGTATGTTCTTTTTAATATATTTATATACTGACATCATAATCCACGTGAGCAACGGTTATACTTTATGAAAATATGGTGTTATTAAATATTGCATTAATTCATTTTATAACTAACCTTATCATCAAGGAATAATATTAACTCAAAATTCAAAGAGAAATAATCAGATTGTAGTAACAATAGAAATACACCCACTAGTTTCGTGTTGAGCTAGACTGCCGTGAACGGGGAGATTGAGATTCGAATCTCACTCGGGTGAACTGGGGTTATTTTTCCTTAATGGTTTTCCACTCTCCATCCAAGCAAATGTGGGTTCACTTCCCTTATATTCAACCTTCTCAATCCCTAACCCATTAGCGTAATTAGTACTTAAGCGTATAATCCGAACGTGTAGTAAGACATGATGCTGAATAAATAAAAATAAATATAGAGGAGCACGATATAATTCTTAACATGATTTACTTCGAGCTATTTTTAATGTTGGGAGCAAGGTTTACCGTCACAGGTCTGCTAGCATTTTTGTTATATCCACATCGGTTGGAACGTGGATTAAATATAAAGCTTGTCTCTTTGTTTAAATTTTTTCGAGTACGTTTAAAACAAGAATTATTTAAATTATCTGTTTCTTTTGGTAATAGAAATTCTGTGTCAGAACACCAGTTGGTGGTACGGTTTTTTTAACTGCTCTCCCATTTTTCCTTCAAGATAGACTTAGGGTACATTTACTCTAAATTATATCTTACTTATCCTTATCCTATTGGCTCAGAGATGCAGATATTCAAGGTTGAAGTAAGAGGGAGTTACTGGGACTTAAGTAAGTTAACAAAGGTTCAAGGTCGTGTGTACTGAGTGTGGTTCTCACAAACCGGTTTTCCACTCTCCTTCCAAGCAAATGTAGATGCACTTTTTCGAAATTAAAAATTAATCATCCCCAACACAATAGCATAATTAGTACATAGGCAAGTAGCCTGATAGGTTAGTATGTTGTGGTGCTATAAAAACCCGTGTAAAGTGAAATAATAATACTAAAACTAGCTGACAATCTATCCTCATGAATTCTAATATTTTATCAATATATTTATGAATACATGTAGTCCATAAGAATGTATCACTAAATAAATGGTGATAGTTTGATAAAATAAGGATTTAAAAGAAAAGAATGACCCAAGAGTAAAAGTTATATCAAATAGTTACAACTTTGGTTGTATAGACTGGTCACCGATTCTAAAACACTCTAAAAGTGTTCTAACAAGGAGCTAAGGTCATTTTTTCTCTGATAATAGCCTTCCTAAGACGCAAATGATACCGTAACAAGAAATGGCCCCTAACGAGAACAAGGTTTGTATTAATAGGAATCAGTACAGGTATTTGCTTCACAGCCTGGTTTAAACAGGTGTGATGGAATATTTTTGATTTTAAACTCGGAAGGGTTGATAAAATTGGCTATTAAAGTCGTTAATACTAGGATATAAAATTTAATAAAAAGTATTGCGTGTAGTAAAAGGTATTTTTTTTAATAAAGTGAATTAAATTATTATTTTAGTACCACGCCTTACTACCCATTCAGAGTATACGCCTATTACGCTAATGTGCTACGGATAAGAAATATTTATTGTAAATAAGATGTACCCAAATGGGTGTATGAGTGGCTACGAAGACTCGTATGATAGTAATGATCCCGATTTTTTTTCCCAGGTAGGATCTATAAAGGCTCGGTTTATGTAATATACGTGTGCTTGTCCTTACCTCTGCGTTACAGTTTCTGTAGCTTGTGTTGGGTGTTAAATGTTGTGATCCTAGCTTAAGAAAGTTTTGTAATTCCATTTGAGATATAGATTCATACTTATCAAGTCCAATATTAATATCCATTTTAATCGGGTAATTTAAAGTAATATGTTTTAAAAACCAATACTATCTGTCTATGATTTACAAATTAATAATCAGATACAGTATGTATAATACTACACACTTATTCAAAACACTTTGATATTTAATTTTGGATAGCAGGATGAATACAATGTAAGGTTAATTCAAAATATTGGTCAGTATTACCTGGAATCAAACCAAGCTTCCTAAAACATTTAGTTGGCGCATCTAACCACTCAGCCATGTAGATGAACTAGTAAAAGTATTTAAATATATATATATATTTTTTAACACTGCCAAAAATGTGATAGAGATGTTGATCTGGCCAATGCGTGGTGCAGACCTGACCTAGCCCGGTCCACCCTATTGCGGGTTTAATTAAAGCCCTGGCCGCTAGTTAGTCGGAGCGCTAGTGGTAGTAACTGTATGAAGGGTAATTGTAACGAGCTAAAACGCGCACATCAGTTTGGAAAATCAGCAAGTGCAACCCGGCAACTTTTAACACAAGGTTAGGATAAAGGGGGAGGGGGGAGTATCTGCGTGCAAAATGTTTGGTGGCGAGGAGTCCGGAAGGGACGGTAAAAACTGTTTTTCAAAAATTGTTTCCGCCCCCCCTCTTTTTATTTCCTTTCTTCACCTTTAGGGGGTTTGAAGTAATGAGGAAGGTACCATGCAGTACGCGATGTAGTTTGCCAAAGGAAGGAGAAGGGGAGGTATGATTTATCAGTTTGTGGAGAAAGTTGTTAGCTTTTCAGCAGTCGATAAGAGGGGTAGGAAGGATTATGGAAGAGGTAAAGGGGGGAATATGCAGTTGCATTCGTTAACTTTCGCGAAATTGTTGTGGGGTTTTGTGATTGGGCGTAGAGCTTATAACAGCTAAATCGAAACTTTTGAACAATTTTGAAGTTTACATTTAGGTCACTAACACACTTAGTTATCCACCCATGGCACCTGATGATCTCAGAAATTATAACCTGTTGGTTTTTACAGATAAATTAAATACAACATTAAGACACTTATAGGTTCATCCTTAAAGAAAGCTTTGCACTATTTATTTAATATCCACCCCCTCGGTGGCCTAGTTAGCTATCCCACAAGTTTCTTGCCGAGTAAGACTGCCAAGGATGGGGAGATTGAGGTTCGAATCTCGCTCGGGTGAACTGGGGGTGGTTTTTCCTAAGTGGTTTTCCACTCTCTCTCTTCATGCAAATGCGGGTTTACTTCCTCTATATTCAACCCTCCTAATTCCTAACCCATTATAGTAATTATTACTCAAGCGTATAGCCCGAACGGGTAGTAAGACCTGGTGCTAAGTAAAGTATTTAGTATTTGGCGCCGTGAGATAGGCCCGGATGCAACTTATCGTACTGTTCCATGAGACGGGTCTGCATAGCTAATAGGTGCATCAACTATATAGGAATCTAATTTTTGTAATAATTAATATTGTATACTTATACCTTTACCCATCTAGTTAAAGAAAATTCTTTAAACTCTAACAAATTAACGTAATTGAATATCTTATTGATAGAACTTACTAAAAATTATCCTAAAATGAATTCGAATTTTATGTTAGTAAAATTGTTTCAGGTTATCTAGATATAAATATATCTATATCATTTATCATTTATTTCATTCCACTTCACGTTTTACCGCACATATTAGCAAGCCACATATTAACAATAATGAGGTATATATTATGACGGAGGTATAAATTAGAGAAGATATATCGGGTATTTTCTCGGAAAAAATAGTATGTAAATCATCTGAGATTCAAATCACCGCTTCTCTAATTTATTGGTAGCCAGACTAGCTAGACAAGACAGACATAAATGTATATGTGCTCACCAGTGCATATCTATTTACCTTTTCTCGGGAAAGAGGTATTTTTTCAGCAAATTGTTGTTAAAGATTAATTAATTTAATTTTTTTGTTTATATTTTTAATTTGTTCGTAATGAAATCTAACATTATCGATGGTATAACTGTAATGATATCTTTCTTCCGTACTATAATTTTAATTAACAAGCTACAATATTACATTGTGAGAAATATTAACTTTAGAGATGCGTTTTAGTGATTTCATAAGCTGGATGCTTAGGTCGGATTTGTTACAAGCTTAATCTATGTGAGCAGTAATTAGTTTATTATGAATAACTGTAACATAAATTATTTGTATAGAATGAAACTAAAAATGGATTACGTACTCCATTAGAGCCTGCAGCAACAAAAGACAAATCTCAATCAGGCCCACTATCGGTGATATAAACCATATCCAGTATATGATTTGATTTCATTTAAACACTCAATTTTAGACAGCACTTCATTTAGCTAAGGTAATACTTGTTTATGTGTACCTAGTGGGTATTCATGTGTTTATTAATGGAATAAAATAAATAGCACAAATTATGTTATTGTAGAGGGTTTAAGATAAAAACATATTTATATTATCCTATCAACACGGTAAAGAATGTAGTTTTTTTTTAATATGAGTGAACTACTTTCTAACGCTTTTAAAAGATAAGTGTATAATTTCTTGACAAGGTCATGAGTATAATTTATTTCAATATAAGACGTGTATAATTTCTTGACAAGGTTATGAGTATAAATTATTTCAATATAATAAAATGAAAACGTTTATAATTTTTATAGTTAACAAATACAGAAAGCTAATGGTTAGCATTTGAAATGTAATTAATTCATACACAGTCCACCTTTTATGCAAAAACAATTAAAATACTTATCAAAGACCTAAATGCTCCCAACCCCTTTATTTATATAAAATTACAAACTACGATTTAATCATAGAATTAATATTACATATATGATATATATAATTCTTCTCTTCAGAAAATGTAATTTTTTTATGTCGGCTGCAAAATATATTTGAGCAGTTAAGCTGATTTTATCGGCTTACACTTGCAAGAAGTCCTTGAGTGAGAATAGATTTCACTTAGAAGAACTCCGCTTTATTGTGTATGCATAGTGGAGTTACAAAATAAACTTGTAAGTAGTTCATGAAAATCAGGTGGCCAATCCTACAGGTATTTTTTTACCCTTTTATAAAAGTTTCGCGAATATTCCTCTCTAAAAGAGTCGTAAATTAAGGTGACAAAACGCGTGTTAAGGAAAATGGCAAGGGTGGGATAACGGGGCTGTTGCTGTCTTGTTATCGGAAATGAACTAGCGTGTGACGAGGGAAGGCGAGATTAAAACACCTTCTGGTGACGTTAATGGGGCGGTGGCCTGTGTTTTTTTTTTGTCCTGGATGTGGCACGTACACTGCATTCACGACAAGATCCCAACATGTGTTACTGTCATAAGTAGCATATGAAAATTAAGTGGGTTGAAATAAAATTTATAAATTCAAATTCTATAATAAAATAAATAAACTCATTTGACAAAAGAAAGACACACCTGAATCCATTCAACACTAGAATCAAGAACTACAATATCTAGGTGGCATGATGAACACATACACTGATATGGACTTACAAACTAGCATAAAATAGGACAAAAATACTAAATACCCAACACCATAATCAGGAAGTTTGACAAGAGGAAACCATCCCAAGATATGTAGATTAACAAACTAGCCTTACATAGGACAATAAGACTGAAAACTAAACACTTGTATCATAAAGTGTGATAGCAGGGTAACATTATGAATAAATACCCAGGAATATAGAACTACAAGCTAAATTATTCCAGAAAGCTACGTTTAAAATATGTGCTTTTAATGTTTATTGAAATCAATTTTCCATAAGATACTTAACTCCCGTTTTAAAAATTACTTTACTGACAATGACAGTTTTCAGCCTTATAAATTACCCAACTTTGATATCCAGGAGTAATTGGGTGAATTAAATTAACATCACTGTCATCAGCCTGGATATATAATGGAAAACCACATACGTGAGGTTGGGACTGAAACTTAGTCTTGAAAACCCTGTTTATAACCCTTTTGATTTTAACCTACGATGTATGTACTATAATCCATACTACCTGTCCATCTAACCACAAGCAGCCAGCCAGAATATATATATATGTATGTGTGTGTGTGTGTGTGTAATCGTGACTGAGTTGCATGACTTGCGCCTTCATTTTCAGGGCCCCCACCGCCGACTAATTGAGAACTAGTGCCAGCTGCCGGCACGCTATCATTGCACACACACACACACACACACACACACACACACACGCACACACATAGATACACATATGGGCACACACGTACAAATATATATATGCGAAGATATACAAACATACACGAAAGACCTATTTCGAAATACTATCACCATCTCTGCCGATTATTCTTGTGACCTAAAAAAAATTAGTTTTTAAATATTTGAGAACGACTCTTATTGAACTATAGAAATAATATACTTCACATTTATTTTACTCGAATTATTAATATAGTGCTATACATTTATTCACTTATCATGATTAGGTTATTACTACCCAATTCTTCCAGATGATACTATACATTTTTCAGCCATAATCCATGTCTTACTACCCGTCCGGTCTTTCCACATATTTAAACTTAAAGGTTTTTTGTTCAGGCAGGTAGAATTTATAGGAAATATAACCAGCGTCTACTTGAAATGCCAATGAAGTAATCACAAAGGAGTAACTCAGAAACGACTCGGTACTTTGAGTGTGATTTAGGCCCTAACCTCCCCTTAAATCCTCCCCTCTTCCCCTCATAAACCTACTTCTCATCACCTTTAAACCAAAATATAAGAGACTAGCACCTTTGTCCACGTGCCCACTGGAGAAGGTGACCCAGAGAGATCTTTAATGTTATTGAAAGTCACATTTAATCAACTTATTTAAAATTATGACCATGTATTAAACACATAACACTTGTTTTAAAACAGTACAAAGAATATATTTACATTCTTTCCCTGTAAATTTTACCTTTTGATAATTTAAAATTCCTTGAGAGGTGGTTTTGTGTTAGGCTTGTTTGCAAATATGTCATGTCACCTTAAAAATTGAGTAAAATTATGTCTAATTATAATTTTTTTTAACATATTTTTGAGTTGGATGAATACAGAAAAAGTTTTTTTATTAATTTTAAAATGGTCGTAAAGTACCTAAGCTATCATTGGCCAGCTATAACTTAGATTTCTGATTGATTTTGAAGAAATCGATATATTATACCTATCTAAAGCCTATACTTGATTCCCCGATATGAATTTTGTGTTTGGCTTTCACCACAAGGGCAAAATTCCTGAAGCAAGGTGGGAAGGAATTTTTGAAGTGATGAAGTCAGTCTTTTTTATAAATTTCATAGCATGAGACATTTTTGACTGAAATAAATAAGACTATGTTTCATTGGGCGCATTTAGTTTTATTTTCTTCAAATATTAACTTAAAACATTATTGAATATTTGTCTTGGAATTTTTGTTTAATTTAACTAAAACTATATAATAAAATTCCACTATGCTCATAACAGATATTCAAGAACTGTTGAGATGCTTGAATAGGAATTAAAACAAAATGTATCTAATTGTGAAATATTTGATACATTTTAGCCAAAAAAAAATATTTTTTTGTTTATTAAAGTTGCAAAATCATTGACTTTAACCCGAATTTCTAACCTTGTCCTTCCAATTGATTCATAGGATATAGTTTTTATGTTGTTGTTTTTTCCATATGGCTTTACTGACCGGTAGGAACATGGCATCCAGTTCGGTCGCCTGTATGTAGACTATTTGTCGCTCTGGTGGTACAAAACGTTGCCCGGGATACGCCATAGGAGGGTGTCTACATGTATCCGTAATGAACTGAAGGGATGACACTGAATGTGGAGGTGTGGGCCAGTGGGAGCCTTAAACCTAGCTTAAGCCTAATTTACCAACCCCTAGTTACAGTTGGGATAGTTACTCTTAAGAGAAAAATATTCAATGTACTAGCTGGAGATCAAACCCGGGATCCTTAGGTTCGTAGCCAGATGTACTGATCACCACACCATGAGTCCGGATGGATTTTAAGTTATTATTATAGTTAATTAATTTTTAATTATTGTTAAGTACCCTAAATTATTGGGAAATAGGTGTTATCGATATCGTCCAAAGTAAGCGTGGCCATCGTATTCAACTGGTGTGCCCAACTCTAATTCAAGTGGTTTTATGTATAATATAATAATTAAATATAATATATTATATGTATTGTATATATATATATATATGAGTCAGTAATGATTGAGTGCTGAATAAGTGGAGATTCAAAAGAAATACAATAGGTCAATGTGAAAGAAGCGTCTTACATTGGTTTGGACATGTTGAAAGGATGAGTGTGGATTGAGTGACGAATAAAATATGAAAATATAGTGTGTGGATCAAAAGTAAGGGGTAAGCTATGTATGACGTAGCTAAATGCTGTAGGCGAGTGTGTGAAAAAGAGAAACATTAAGAGTTTTAAGAATAAAATAGCATGTATGACTCAGTGTATGAATTATGTTTAGGCTAAGGGAGTATGAGAAGATAAGGAAGTATGGAGGAAGTTAACCAGAATGGATAAAATACGGATTAGTTTTTTAGCTGTACGCACAGTTTCTTGCCTACCACCTAAGAGAACGTCGTGATTAGGTATACAGTATATGTAATTAATATATTATATATTAAATATGACAAATAGTCTAAGACAATCTAATATTATATATTATATATTAAATATGACAAATAGTCTAAGACAATCTAATATTATAAATTATATTAATATAATACTCTAATCTAATAATAAATAAAATATTTATTCGATTCTTATCAGGGGGATTTAGAGGTTGTTTTTCCACATTGTAATATTAAATAAAATCTCATATATTCCCCCCATGTTCATCTTCCTCATCCTGTTTCCTTAGTTTGGTCTACGTCACATATAGCGAGCGCCAGATTGGATTAGGACGAGTCAGCACTAAATAAATCCTATGGAATATACTCTCTAGTGACGAGCGTCCCTGGTGGATTTTCATCGAACTATCTTCACCGCAGGTATACCCCCTGAGACTTATGTTTCCGCGTAGCACATAAATGTAGCTATAATTGCAGTGTTGAAGACTTCTAGGGTTGTGTGTGATTATAAATAAACGCCGTCTTCACTTCAACTGAGCAGCTTATTGTACAGCCCAGTACGGCAGGCTTGCATAACCAACAGGCTAACACACATCAAGTTCATAAGTTCCAAGAGATTGATTGTGTTTATCATTTGTGTTCTGTTGAGTTGGGAGTTTAAACTTGACCACTGTGGAGGGTTTTATCATTGATTTTAATATAGTTCCTCCAGAAATCTTTAATTCTAAACATGTTAGTCATTAAGTTGTGTTTCGTATTTAATGAATTTATTTTTTGGGAAGAATTTGTGTTAGAATGTCAATTTAAATACTGGCCTTGGAGGATCCTCTTATATGTAATAAAGTATAGTAATTAATTTTGCTAGTCAAAACTGAATATTTGAAATGTTGTTTGATAGATTTTTATAATCATTTTTATTTCAACATTTTAACGAATGGTTTATTGAATGGGTTAATCAAAGTAATAGGAGTAATGATGATATTTAAAAGTGAGAGGTGGTGCATTAAAAAGAAACACGAAATAGAAATTAAAGTGATAAATCACATGTTTAAAACCACTAGGAGGGTCAAGATTCGAAATTTGGTCCTCCACTCAAAGCAACCCAGTTCATGGCGATCCTGACACCTTGTACCACAAGATTACTTAGTTTCGTGAAATTCAATTTTACACCTGAAAGAAATTGTAGCCATATCTAACTATTTTGTATATGAGTTTTTTTGAATGGTATAATAATTTCTAATTTAACATCAAAAATAGAGGAGGAATTGAGAATGGCGAGCATGAGTCAGTGAGGCCAGTGGGATAATTATAAATTTGATAGTGGTTGGACTGCTTAGGTGCGTTAAGTTGAGATGCAACCCGCTTCGCAAAATAGCTTCAAAATCTTCAAGTAATCAACGTTGTTAATAGATCGAGATTTCACCCTGCATATTTGTTTGGTAAAGTCTTGGTACAGTTTACATATATAGTAGAACTTTTTTAATTTCAAGTCCAAGGGACATCTAAAAAAAATTCGAAATATCCAAAATTCGAATTAATAATTTTCATAGGTATCTAGGCAGCTGATACATAATAAATCAATAACCTCAGAATATGCTACATATAACCACACATATATTTTAAACATATTATGTAAAACAAACATTAATAATAAATACATACATAAAAACAAGAAAAATGCAAACACAAAATATAAAAACTTGGGAAAATTAGCATACGAAAATTGCAGGCTTAACTCAGAATTGAAGAAAGCCAAACCTACACAATACCTATATTAGGAAATTAACTCACCGGTGTATAGCTACCCACCTTCTCATTTATTATGTGTCAAAAGGCTAACTACAAATGTATTTTATATTCTTGGCACATGGGATGATTTAATAAAAGTCGTAGAGTTAGGTTTGAAATGAGTACAAACTATACCAATTTAACAATGTTGTTGGCTTCGAATTTTCCAAATATTTCCTTCTTAAATTCCAATTAAATAGAAATGTCATGGAGAATCATGGATGAATCCAATTATCAAATCTTTCTAGTAACCAATATAAAATTAGCCAAATCATACTGTATAATATAAAATAAAAATTTATTTTTGTGGCCTTAATTAGAAAAATATTGATTGAATAAATATTTTAATCAAAATAACCAATTTTATCTTCAAGTAATGTAATTATTTAAATAACAAAACACTAGTTCGTCTAGTTTAAAGGTTTTCAATTAATTAATTTAATTGACAAAAGTAAGCTCTTGGCGGGTTCGAAACAAGTATTTTCAAATAAAGGTGGGGGGAACTGCAAACATAAGATAAAGTTCAAACCCACTAGTTTATTTTATGTGAGGATTTTTCCCTATACGACATCATCAAGTAGTCTTAACGATTTATTATGTGATAAATATTTATCATAATACTAAATTTTATAGTTTTAGTCGTATATTAAAAAGATGTGTTCAATTGGAACAATTGGAACATTTAAGAAATAATTGTTCAACAATGGCCAATCCAGAATATTAATTAGTATAGTATTTCTATAATAGTCATTAAATCCAGAAATAATAATTTTAACATAGATAAAATACGTAAGTATTACTTTAAAATAAAATCTATTTATATGGATCAACACACTTGTATGTTTATTACCTTATAATATTACTACAGCAATTTCAAAGAATGATTTCTTAAGCAAAATTCTTTTTGGACATATGTAAATAGAAAATATTAATAATTATTCACAAGTACCCAATTTTTTAATTTTTTTAATTTTATAATCTATCAACCTTATTTGTTTACCAGCTGGGAGGTTTATTTACATAGCAACAGTATTGTATGTTTCTAGGCTCTGACTCGAGATAAATAGTGGTTTAAGATTCAAATTTACTAACGTGTTGAGCCAAATTAGAAGATGTAAGTCACTCGCAGTCAGTACAGAGTGGAGAAAAAAATAATCATGCCTCACAAAAATATTTTCGCCTAAAATAATGTATCACCAAACTAAAAATACTGTTGTATCAATTTATTTATTTAACTTTCTGCATTTTTAACACATTTTAAGTTTTAGTCTGAATTAAATCAATTTTCAACTATAAAGAATAATTTAAAAGTCAATCTCTCACATCAGTAGCCGTGCAGTCTAAGATATTAGACTCAAAATGTATTCGATTAGCAATGGAGGGAGGTATTACTTTTGTGACTTATCCCTCAGTTGTTTGGTTTCTTGATATTGCTGTTGCATGTCCTTTAAAACCAACCTTCTCTTATTTTATATTAAGCCAGTAAATAAGATTTTTATTTGAACTTAGGCCTAACTATTACCAAACTGATCATTTATAAAACCTATTTAAAATAAAAATCATTTTTAAAGGATTACTACCCACATCTGTGGGAACAAAGGAAAATGTATCAACTTCATCTGTTCAGGCTTGCCAGGGATGATAAGGTCAGGGTTCGAAAACCATTTCGATGTACCCAGAGTGGTATTTACAGTAATATATTCTTCATTCTCATTCCATGTAAATGTGAGCACACTTACTCTAAACTAAACCCTACTCCTCCCTTCTCCATTAGTGTAAATATGAGAATAATATATATCTTAAGGGGTGGGTTGATGTGGTGCAAAAATAAAAATAAGAATATTCGAAAACATAGTTACAATTATAGTAACTACCTCAATTTTCTTTGGGGAAAACCAAGTACTTTTGGCAGAAAAAATTAACATAAAATTGTGTGATAAAAGTTTCGTTGTATTTTTCTTTTGTTAGAAAACTAAATTATCCATTGTATTGTACGTATTTGCATTTTTTTGGTACATAGAGGCCTTTCTTGTTCGTAGTAGCCTATGAAGAGAGACGATATTAAGCCAATTAAAAAACAGTGTGTCAAAGAATTACTTCAAGGGAGAGCCACTTAACAACAAGTAGCGGACGAGGAGCAGATCAAAAAGGGGGGGTCAAAACGGAGGGAGGGTGGATGCCAAACGTGAAAGTAGTCTTCAATTTTACTCCAAGGACCTGAAATCTCTTATTATTTTGTCATCCTGTTCCAAAACAAATTTTTATTTCTTTACCCTTTTACGATATTTTTCAATGAGTTCCAAAGTCCCTTCAATATCGCCAGAAAACCGCAGTTTCTACATCTCGAGAAAAAGATTAGTTTCCTTATTTATTTTTTAGCAAAATTAATAATCCTCTTTTACAGACTTAGTTGTTTATTTCTATTTTTATTAAGTTGTGGACAAAAAAGAAAGTTCCATTAGAAAAGTAATTAAAAAGAGAAATTTAAGGATTTACAGTTTAGTTTAATTAAGAAAGATTATTTCTGTTGTTTTCTGATATGCGTACAGTTAAATTTGCGTTTAATGAATTTATAAATCTATGGTTAAGATTTTAAGAATGGTATTATTTTTTTATTTGATATAATTAAACTCGAAATATTCTTTGATATCGAACATTGATAAAAGGAAAATTATTAAAGTTTTGAATTTTAAGTAGAAATCTCCCTGAACACCATAATTTACAGTGAATTTAACAAAGTTTATTAGAATACGTTTGCATAGAGAGTTCATGGTTTTTAGCTATTGGAAGAATCTAAACGACTAAAATAAGAAGGAATTTTATTTTGTATAAGTTGTTTTACAATACATTTGTGTCATCAGGACGTAAATTAAATAGTATGTGGTCACAAGATTAGAGTAGTAAGTTTTAAATGAATTCAATATATTTTAATCTATCTAGAAGTAAAGTTAGGAAAGCTAATTATAAGAGCGGAGAGAGCGATTTAGGTAGGAATCTCAACCGGACGAAATAAAACCCACTCGATCTTATTTAAGAATTCAAACCATTATTATAATCATTTTACAGTTTAGTTGTTTAATTTTTTGATACACGTCTTACAAACTACATGACTGTAGGCTACTCATTTAGCTACAATAATGGGTTTGGATGAAGAACTTGATTTTAGATAAAAGTATCGACGTTGGCAATAAGGAAGAGTGGAAAATCATTTAATGAAAAACTAGTTTAGTAAACCAGGCTGTAATTTAAACCTCGACTTCTCTATCTCCATCAAATCAGTATGATGAGCCTTATCTTCAATCTATATGCCTGCTATTGAGGGTGACAAATTGTTTTTATATTAATGGCACTTTAAAGTGTAAATATAAATTTATATTGAAATCATACCAAATTAGATTAACTCATATTTTTAGTATTCTTTCCCCGATATGGCCTAGTATAAATTAATATTAGAAAAATAGAGTCCATATAAACTAAACTTCTTAAATATTGAAAGTAAACATAAGATATTTCACGGCCGAAATCTTGTTACAAATAGTTATTTAAAGTCTAATATTAATAGTTACATTGAGAAAGAGAAGTTAAGAGCCCTGTATGATTAGTTCCATGAAGGCACAACGTGAAAAGTACTATATAACTAGTTCCATTGTGAAACAGAAGTGAAGAAACCTATTTGACTAGTCCCATTGAGTTTAGCTCGGTAGTCTCTTATACAACTTGTTTCATAGAGCAACAGACTAGATATGTGACTAGTTCCATCGAGTCTTGTTCCGTATATTCTTATAAGACTAGTTCCATTGAGAAACAGACGTGTATAGAGCTATATTACTAGTTTCATAGAGCAACAAACTAGCTATATGACTAGTTCCATTGAGTCTTGTTCCATAGAGTCTTATATTACTAGATCCATGGATAAAAATAAATAAAGCCTCCTATATTACCAGGTTATAGATGTAACAGAAGGTGACAGTAATATATTACCAGTTTAATGGAGCAACATATTTGTAGACTTAAATGAATATATCCATGTAGCAACCAACGTGAAGAGTCCTATACTACTATATCCATGGATAAACAGAAAGTAAGAGTCCTAGATTACTAGTTTTATGGAGTGACATAAGTGTATAGTCTTAAATGACTAGTTCTTTGGAGCATCAAAAGTGAATATTTCTTGATTACTATTTCCATAAGGCATCAGACGAGAATAGTCCCAGTTTAAAAGTTTCAAAGATATACAGAAGGAAAGATTACTATATTTCTCATTTCTTAGAGCAACATAATTATTATGTCGCTACAGAAGGGAACAGTCTTGTTTCATAGAGCAGCAGAATGAAATAACCTGCTAATACTAATTCCATAAAACAACATAAGTTAATATTCCTAGATTACTAGTTCCATGAAGCAGCTGAAGGTAAGAGCCCTAGATTAATAGTTCCATAGAGCAAGATATGGGTAGAGTCTTCTGTTACAAGTTTGATGGAGCTACACAAATGAATATTCCTAGACTACTAGTTCCATAGAGCAAGATATGGGTAGAAACATATGTTACTAATTCGATAGAGCTACAGAAGTGAATATTCCTAAATTTTAAATTGCATAAAGCAACAGAAGAGAATATTCCTAGATTACTAGTTCCATGAAGCAAAAAGAGGGAGGAGTTATAAACTACTAATTCCACTAATCATGTCGAATGTTTGTTTTTTACTAGATCCAAGCAGTGAAAGATGTGTCGATTCCTAGAGTATTAGTTCCAAATGAAAATTACTGTTGCAACGCTTCGACAAATTCATTAACTCTTTGCTTACTAATCTAAAACGACTTAGTTTAAATCCAAAGCAAGTACCGAAACTATATATGATATAATTCAATCTGTGAATGTATGGACGCTACTAATATGACAGGTATTTCGATGTGATAAACAAGTTTTTGAGGTTTCTAAAAAAACTATATTCGGCTTTTTTTTAGCACCATGTCTTACTACCTGTCCATGCTATATGCCAGTGTAGGCTGCTAGTTAAGTTAGTTAATTATGGGTGAGGAAGGTTTAATTTAGAGAAAGTGTACCTACATTTTCGTGGAGGGAGCGCATAAAACCATTATGGGGAAGACCATCCTCAGTACACCTGACCGGAATTCGAACACCGATATTCATGTAAATGGCAGTCTAGTCTAACAAAGAGTGAAGCCTTGGGCCATGCGACCACCAAAGAAGGTGCTTGAACACTTAATTTTCTCAAAGGTTATAAGCATCTGAAATCGCTAGGATTTAATACAAACGCTGTGATTTGGAAAATCAATATTGTTAATTGCACAGATTTATCTGATTGCCAAACCCTTCCTTCACCTCTGACAAGATTTGTATTAATCACAACTTGTGAATGTGAGGAATGCCAGGCCCCCACTGTGGTTCGGATCCCATGTTAAACTGTAGGTCCTCCATTTAATCTCACATTCACCCTACAATTCATTACATATTAGCGTAAGTGCGTATAACCCGAACGGGTAGCAAGATGCGGTGCTAATAATAGTAGTAATAATAATAATAAAGATAATTAATGCCGTTTTTTGACTGGGTACGAATAGTTATATTTTATTTAAAAAATAAGACCTAGATAACTCCTAATTATCAGTAGTATCATGAATATCAATCCCTGTGATGAGGTAAAAATCATTATTTATCTGTTTATAAACCTGATCCTCCGCACTCCAAAGCCCGCTGCAGCCGAGGGTCGACTGCAAACTGCACAGACACAAGATGATGCATGGGGGGTAGCCTGCAGCCGAAGTAGGCGGGAAAGGGGTGAGGAGGGTCCAAGAGGGCAAGGGGAGATGTATGCAAGCTATTGATCTCATCTAACAACATGGGGTGCTGAGAAGGGTCCATGGACGTTTGAAGAGAGTGGGGTGGAGTGAGATATAGTGTATTCCTTCTGAAACGTATGATAGCAAGCGAGAGCCTCAATAAATCCCTCTTTGCCTCCCAACCCGTTATAATAACGTGGAAAACGTGAAAAACTGTAGAAGGAATCAGCTGGTCAGATAAACGATTAGTGGTTGAATGGTTTTGGTGTACTTGTTTACCACCAGGCTCGCCCTTGTTAATATTTCTCTAACAAACGTCGTCGGGAGTTTCCGAAGACTGTGCTTCGGGGAGCCCTTGTGCTTCGTCATAGCTAACTCAAGATCCGTAGTGCAGTTTTATAACATTCTTTATTGGTTTTTACACTAAAATATAATTACTAATTAGGATTGCCAGTTTTTTTAGATATTAGTAAAGGGTAGTTACAAAAGGCTCAGCCAGATCATGTAATTTTTTATTATTATTATTAACTATCATCTCAGTATTGGATTTTCATAATAGTAGTGTAAATAAGTGAAAGAAACTAGCGCACTAGCTTTCGCATATTGTTTATATGAATGGGAAGATGATTTTCAAAAATAGGTTTAGAGTAAATTACTTTTAATTATGGTTTCTTCATAAAAACAAACACATCATATTAATGACAATAATCCCTCTTTTTTGACAATTTTAACCCAAACTGTTCAAATATATTTAGTAAAATAATTTTTGCAAAGACAGATTGTTTTTAAGTAATTCTAAAATTATTTCTTTTTTGTAAAAATAAAATATAATTATTTATAGTGAAAAATTATTCCCAGATTCTCATTTTGTATTCAATCTAAAAGATCAATTTTTTTTAAATCTATATTTTTTACTTTCTCACTATTTTACAGGTAGATAAAATTTGTGATCGTAAAATAAAATCGAACTCACGATTTTGATGAATCTCGACGTTTCTTGGCCCTCCAAATCCGAAAAAGTTGTTTTTGAATTTCCGTTTGTCTGTATGTATATATGTATCTCCAACTAGAGCCTAAGCTATTTTACCGATTGGGCTAAATTTTAATATCTAGGGTTTTCATAGGGTTGCCCAGCTGTGTTTTCGAAATTGGATAGCCAACCCTAAAATTAAGGGTAGCTTACTGAAGGGCAAAAATAGAAAAAGTAGATTTTCTTAAAATAGGCTGTAAAGATTTTGATTAAATTTTATTTCTAAGCATTTATGAATATTCCAAACAAAATGGCTATTCTCAATATTTCAGAAAAATGAATATAAGGACTCCGGTTTGATGCGTGAATTTGTATTTATTATCATATCTCCGAAACTATTTGAGATACTAAATAACTTATCATTGCCAAATTGTAGTACTATTAAAAATAAACTTTTATATGAAATATAATTTTATAAAATCAACCATTTCTGAGATATTGGCAAATATATTAATACCATTTTGTGATCTTTAGTTGTAAAAAGATACTTATATTTTAGCACTATAATTCTCCAATGCCATAGAGTAATTAAATATAAGTAAGTCTCAAAAAGTTTATGTAATTTTTCCTTAAACCTCTTAGATCATTATTGTACAAATATTTCTCCTATCTCTATTTTAGACTCAATAGTCATTATTTATATTTTTTTATTGGTCAAAATGTATAAATGAGGAATTTATTTGCAATGCGATGACATGAAGATGTGCAACACCTAATAAAATGACGAAAATTTTAACCGGAAGTCGAAATTTTAATACAAAGTGTTGACCCTTGTGTACCCAATATTGATCTTTTTTATCGGTCCAAACATACAAATGAGGACATTAATTCCTTAAAAATAAAAATATAAAATTTAAAACTGGGACTAAAAAAAAGTTTTACATAAGTATAGTGCAATTTTTATGCTTGGGTTTGCTAGTGTATACTATTTCGTTTCACATATATTACGAATTTTGAGTAAATGTCCCCGTTTTCAAACTATAGAGCGAGAAAGTGCGTGTGGAGTTCCATACCATTTATTTTTTAAGTAAACTATCATAAAATGTATTTATTTTGGATAGATTTATTCCCTCGATAGGGTTTTCAAACTACAATCTCTCACCAAAATCTATCAAATTACAATTCCAGAGGATCATCTTCACCACAACCCGAACTTTGCACCATATAATAAGAAATCAATGCAATATACTATCTATGGCTGAAGGAAAAGCGTAACTTTACAATGGCCCACTTATCTCACTTTTAAGCTAATAATGAAATTGCTGTGGGTATTAGTATTAATATGGATTCATATGGCCTTACTAAAGAAAATAACAATTATTTCCTTGTATTTCAAACAATAGACAAACGAAATATATTTTTTTGAAAAATTTGTTTAAGAAACATGATTTTATTTCATTTATTTTAAAGATGTATTAAAAAAAATTTAATTCACTGATTGTTCCAAAATAAGATTTACATTTTTAAACTTTTTATTGTATTATCTAATCACAAAACAAATATCAACACAATAGCCATATTGACCATGTTATTAGTCATATATTTTGTAGTAGCTAATTTTCCGTTTACTTCTTGATAGTTGGCATCAATATTTCAATACAGGTTTCTCCATTGAACTAAGAACGGAAATATCGCCCATGTGTATTGGATATAAGACTACTATTACCCCTTCATATGACATTATAGTACTGCCAATACGCTTAATGATGTATTTGTATCCTTTTAGATTGAAATCTTTGCTCGGTTTGTAACGTGTCTACTTACTGATCTAATGGTTTTCAGTTCGATTCTCGGCATAGCCAAGAAATCACAGTAGAAAAAACTTTATCTAGTCACAGTGATGAACTAATGGTCGTGGGACTTGGTGTTGGGTTGGTTCCAAAGATAAGTTAGTTTGTAATTCTAGTGCTAATGTGTCAGCGGTAGAGAAAATACACGTCCCAAGTAGATAGATATATATTAGATACATTAATCACAAGTGAGATGTGGGTATTTTTCTTTCACATTGATCAACTAACAGTTGGTGTATGTTTTAAATTTAAGTTAGCTTATTAGTCTTGTGTCGATATAGTAAGTCAGCTCAGATCTTGAACATTAAATACCTATATATATATTGACACAAGATTAATAAGCTAACTTAAATTTAAAACATACACCAACCGTTAGTTGATCAATATTAAATAAGTATACCCACATCTCACCTGTGATAAATGTTTCTGCCATGCCGGGAATTAAAAACAAGCAATCTTAGTTCAATAAGCAAACAAGCTACCAACTAGGCTAAGGTGTCAGATTCTGTCAACACTTTCAAAGAGGTCATGTCTTACCACTGTTTAATAAGGTGGTCACTATTATGAGAGCTAATAACAGTTCAAAGTTTGACTGCCCACGGCACTGGAAGCGCCTCCTCCTTGAAGTCTTGCGGCCATGCTAGGAGAAAGAGCTCTCAGGAGGTATGGAGGAGGGGAGGGGTGTTATTAAGAGTAAAAATCAAGGCTCCACCTTCACGAGGTACACCTCCATACCATGTGCGGTATTAGGCAGGAACTCATAATCTATTAACGACGCCCCGGGTACAAACACACGCGTGCAGGCGGTAAGAAGCGTTTAGCGTGACCGGAACTCTGAGGTGACCAGGGTATACCAACCTTCCGGCGATAAACATCCCTCCTTATTTCAACTTTCCATACAGCGCACGCCATACACCACCTTTTGGCCGGCCACGAGAAGCCGAAGGGAGAGAAAATGAGCCCTTTAACAACCACCATAACAGATATCGACCCTGAGGTGGTTTTGATCTTCAGCGGAGATAAGAGTACTGTTCGTGTGTGAGGCGGAAGAAGAACTGGAACTGCTGATATTACTTTTATTTTGTTTGGCTTTTTATTTTGATACCGTACAACCTCTTTCTATCTTTGTCCTTATATTCCGTCCCTCCTCAATGTTTTGAAATAAGCACATATATCAGTGGGCACGTTAGCTTGGACATCAACCGCGTCTTATCTGTGGGTCTTTTTCAGTGACGGAGGAGGTAGGGCCTCCAATCCCCATCGGATTTACTGTTTAATTACTTCTGTTGTTGATTTTTAAGGGTATAAAAGAAATGACTAAGCCAAGGTTAAGAGATAAATTTGACCGAGTCCCAACCTTTCCGTCAACCCTAAAACTAAATTAGACAAGATTGAGGGTTTTGTCCACGTCCCCACCTAAGTCCCTCAGTTGCTTCTGAAACAATAATAACTAAACGGGGACTTTAAGTTGGGATGAACTTAAGGTAGTTCGATTTAAGATCTATACTTCTATAGTTTTAAAAATAAACAACTTTAATAACCATGATAAATAGCATATTATTGCTTCAGTAGACACGAATGGTATATTTGTCTACGTAATGTATTCCCAGCGATCAATAGCATTTGCTATGGTCTAGCAGAATTTGACTAAATACTTTTTTAAATTGAGTAAAAAGTCCTGGTTGAGTTCAACGAGACCAATTACAGATATTTAAGAAATGTTGAGGCTACTCTTTGAAGAAAAATAAACTAGCTATTATATTTCTTAAGCAATATTTAATTTATTTCGTCAAAATATATTTTTATAAAAAAATCCAACTAAAAGACTTAAACCCACGTTTCCTATCATTCAACGTTTATAAACCTTATCATGACTTATTAAGATATAATATTAGATACATGAATACACTTGAACCAGAAATATCTACAAAGTTTAGTAAATTATTTACTCGTTGATGGCTAAATTGGGACAATGACAAAAATTTATTATTCTAAAATAACAGTCTTTAATTTTATTTTTTTTCATTTATAAATGTGGTCAAATTGCTTCGCTGTTCTTAATTATATTAATTTCTCGTTAAGACTCCATGTCAACCAACGCACCACGATGCAACGACTGATTTGAGCTGTATTACCTACCTTTATTATGCATTATCCAT
>CABFWO010002585.1:25059-54030 GCA_902155825.1 Timema genevievae
GGGGGGGGAAACAAAGATGGTCTCTTAGGACCGGGAGAATATTTTAGCCTCAATGAAGCAAATTAACTTGCACTGTTTAATCTATTTCAAAAAGTATCGATCGTTCAAAGTGCGTCTAAAGTTTTCATGAGAAAACCGTCGACACTGATACGATAAAAACGGATAGATATTTATATAAAACAAAACAAAGAGTGTGTGTGTGTGTGTGTGTGTGTGTGCTGTGTTTGTAATAAAAGATAAGGTGTGTAGATAAGAGACGAAGTTGAAAAAGAGGGAGAGGGAAAAAAATAGTGTGTATCATGTTTTTTAATGTTGGCAAAAGAGTTAAGTCTATACTTCCCAGTTGGCTTGGCATGACTAAGGCCCATATGGAAGACATATGGTTTGAGAGGTCATATTGTCTCGTAAGGGAGGAGAGAGAGAGAGAGACGTATAGATAGGCAGACAGACAGCCGCGTGTGTATGTGTTGGCTCTGACGTATATATCTATATTTTTATGTCTCCCACCAATCCTGTTGCGACAGATTCTTGATAGAGATTATGGCCATGAGAAATTGCCCCGTGAACACGAATAGAAAGAACAGAGTGAAATCTATACGGCGATCATCGCCCGGGGACATGAATCGGCTATGTCCAACAAAGTTAAGTACAGTTGCCCTAATTTAATGTTAATTTATATTTTTAATACGAATTTGTAATCATCATAAAGAAAAAAGATTTCATAGTAGATTAGTTGTTAACACATGAACAAATATCACAAACTCTTTTCAATCCTGGTTTATTAAAAGTTCAATTTCAAGGCATATAAACATTATCTCTCAATTTACATAAGAATATAAATTAAACTGAAAAAATAATGTGAAGTACTAATCACCCTACCCTATATCTTAATATATTTTCTAATTGACTAGCACTACTTACAAACAAGCTTAACTTACAACAGGTAGAGAAAATATGTGGCCTCTGGAGTTGTTCGGTGCGGCTTTTCACATATGTTGTCCATTGTGTATCTCCATCCTTTTCACATATGTTGTCCATTGTGTATCTCCATCCTTTTCACATATGTTGATCCATTGTGTATCTCCATCCTTTTCATTCTGATATATTTTAAGTACACTTGTACAGTACTTATCTATAGCTGACTTTCAAAATATACCCAGATCTATGGGTAGCATTTTCCCGTAAACAACATTTATGTTAAATATTTATTTCTCAGTTCTCTATTTTTTTCTCATTTATTTTAAAATAGATATATAAAAAAGTAACGTGTTCTCGCTGAATAAGTACGATCAAAAATAAACTAGCATTCCATTCAATTGGATCCACGGAAAAAACAAGGGGAACAATTATAAACTAAAACCCATTCACTTTTTTATGGGTTCCTAGAACTACATTAATTTAAATCTTTGGCAAAATGTACTGCACATGAAGTTTGAGGGCTTCCAATGCCAAACTGTTCCCCACACCTAGCTCATAACAAAAAGTATAATACTACACACTCATGCCTAAGTCCAATATATTTACTAATTGGTTAGAAGATATAAGAAAACTAACATTATCTAGCTATGTTTGTCTAAATCTACACGGTGAGTCTTAGAACATAGATACTTTAATTAATTTGGTGGCCTCTGATGTCTGATAAACAAGCGCTTACCCTTTTCCTAATATAATAGATTAGAGGCTTCTAGTCTGGCATCAGGAATGATGATAGCACAGTGTAGTTTAACCACAAACGGTGTGCCGCTGCACACTTGTGTAGTGCGGCGGTGAATTAGGTGGAATTAGGTGTGCTATTCGGCCACAACCATGAAAGCCGCTATACAATAAGAACATGAATGAGAACCTGCCTCGGTGGCGTAGTTGGCTACCACGCTAGTTTCATGTTAGGCTTGACTGCCAGGGACGGTGAGATCGAGTTTAGAATCTCGGTCGGGTGAACTGGGGGTAGATTTTCCTGAATGGTTTCCCCTCTCCCTCCACGTAAATGTGGGTTCACTTCCTATAAATTCAACCATCCCAATTCCTAATACACTAGCGTAGCTAGTACTTAAGCTTATAACCCAAACGGGTAATAGGACTTGGTTCAAATTAAAAAAAATTTATATGAATGAGTTTGGTACGAACACATTTCTTGTTAGCTTGTATTTACAAAAATTTAAAATGCATTTGACAAAATCAAAAGCTTTCATACAAAGTTACTATTTTTTTAGCACCGCACCATTGTTCAGTTTATGCGCATATGTACTAATTACGCTAAGGATTTTAGGGATCAGGAAGGTTGGATTTAGAAGAAGTGTAGTTGCATTTGCAAAGAGGGAGATCAGAGAACCATTTGGGGAAACCACCTTTCTACACCCACCAGGAATCAAACCCTGATCTCTCTGTCATCGGTAGTGTGATATAACACGAGGCCAAGGTATTCAACCTGGGGCACGCATACCCCCAGGGGTGCACATAGACATCTTAAGGGGTAGACCTACCTAAAATCTAAATACATACTATTTCATGAGTAACAGTGAATACTCAGGGCAAGATTTAGGATTATCCCCAAGATACCCAGACGTAAGGACATCCAATCTGGCAGCTTTTTTTTTTTGTCCCTCTCTCTTTTCTGCGATTCTTTTCTGGGCAGGTAGTTTCACATTCATGGTACAAAGTTGAAGCGAAATCGTTAATGGGGATACACAAACAAAAATGTTTGAATAAGCCTGCCTTGGACTATGCGGCCACCAAAAAAGGTTAAGTTAGAGCTATATTTTACCCAAGCTACCAATGGCTTAAAATAAATGTTTCCAAATGTTAAAGTATACTTAGCACCACGTCTTACTACCCGTTTGGAGTATATGCTTAAGTACTTAATACTCTAATGGATTAGGAGTTAGGAATGTTGAATATAGAGGAATGGAACTCACATTGGTGAGGCAATAGAGTGTAAAACTATTTATGAAAAATACTAATCTAACCGAGGGATATTCTAAACTCGATATCCCCATCCTCAGCAGTCTAGACTAACACTAAACTTGCGAGTTTTCAGATGTTAAAGAAGCGGACACAGAAAAGACCTCCAACCTTTAATCTTGGAACATTTGTTTGTCAAACTTTCCCATGTTTGATTTTCCATAAAACTATTGGATTTAGTATGTAATCCATTTTCTGCTGCCGCGGTGCACACCCTAAATAAAACATTGTACCAACAAAATCTTTAGGCTTCTTAAGTGTACCATACATGAACTCGAAAGGTTTGCGAAGCACTGCCATGGTAACAGGAGCTCATAAACAAAAAGGAGCCCTGCTAAGCTGCCCCTAAGGAACGAGCGTCGCCACGAGGCCATGCTTCTTGAGCGCTTGTCCCCCGCAGACGAAGGATAGCGACGCGCGTCGTCCAGGTAAATGGTTCGTGAAAGTGTTTTCCGTTCTGACCGAAACTCCTTTGCGTGGTCAAAAGCCCCTCTCCCCCTCCCCCCGATCGTTGTAATATTCATGCGCTGACCTCGGTGGCTCACTTGGTTCTGTCGTCATAAAACATCAACTTAGCATTTAGGAACAAATAAATAAATACAATATAGAAATAAAATAAAAATGCCTGACTTCAATTGCTAATGCATGTATGTCATTTCTCAGGACTATACTCATTATTTCTGGCTTTGGTAGACACGCTACATAGGTCAAAGATTTTACTCAGATAGGCCAGCGATCGATTACCGGCTGGATTTAATATAAGAAAGATATCTAAGCTACTTAGACAAAATAACTGTTACTTAAGCTAAGAGATAAATATGAATTCGAGACAAATCCTGTATAGCTCAGTGATATAGGTTAAAGTACTAGGCTATATCCATGTGTTCAAGTGGTTTTTTCATGTATTTGGATTAATTAATTTCTGTAAGCGGCTGTACATCCACTACCAAACGATATTTCAACTATTATATAAGGTAGAAGGTTTGGCTATTTTTAAAATGTTAAAATATTTTGCACAGTTCTAGTAGCCTTTCTATTAATGGGGTCTTATTGTTTTCCATGTTTGATTTATTTTACTGTAAGATAGTGACTAAAACAGTTGTTCTTGGGTAGCAATATCATTAGTTGTAAAATTATGATTGATTTTTGAAAATATCAGAAATTTAGTTTCTCAGTTAGTGACTACTAGAACAATATTATTACCTAAATAGGAGTATTTAAATGGCTACATGAGTAGTGTAATTACTCTTTGGATTACTGTTTGAAGTTTTTCTTTGGGATAGAGGTTGAAATTTCCTTTAGATTACATGTTTAAACTATATTTATTTTATGAAGTTGAAATTTCTATTTGGGTTTGGGACTGAAATTATTCCTAAAATGTATTTTTGAAATTTAAGTTGAAATTGCTCTATACATTTGAGTTTAAGGTTTCCTCTGTTACGTATCCTTAGATCTTAGGTAGAAATTTCTCTTTTAAGTGGAGGTTTAAATTTCTATTTTGATCTTAAGTTGAAATTTATCTTTAGACTTGAGGTTTAAATTTTACTAAAATTGCACATACACTTCTCTTACCACTATATTTTTCGAAAACTACTCCAGCCTTATACATTTACTTAATATTAAAGCTAATATAGAGACAACGTGGTGAAGTTTGTACTCATAAAAGCTGTGAGAGAAACGCACATTAACCCTTAATATAATTTTATTTTTATTCAAGAGGTTTGTGGACACAATACAAGGAAATACTAAGAGGGTGAATGGACAAAGTTAAACTCCTCATCCCCGGGGAAAATAGGAGGAAGAAGTGTAGGGAAATAGGCTCATGTGGCCGAATTCCCACAACAGTAATTTATGGAAATCAAGATGGTGTTTGCGAGAAAGGTAAAGATTAAGTTTTGCTCTGCTATGGGGGACAGTTGGCTGACCTGAAACTTTGAAGTGATTATAGCACGCTAGGTTAGTGGAAAGGGGTTGGTAGCGGGTAGAAGGGATATAACACAACTTGGTCTGGGCAACTTTCCAGCGATGGGACTAATTAAGAATGGAAGCTTAAGACACCCCTTCCCTCTCCCCCCCTTATTCTATGTCGTAATACGAGGTTAGAGGATGGGGTGTTATCCATCCCCTTAGACCACCCCCTCTAAGGTTAGCGACTCTGTAGCAAACTCCAAACCAAGCTCTTGTCTTTCCTAAGTCAGGTTATTGTCCCCAACTAAACGTGGGCCATCTTAGTTGTCTTGATGCTACCAGGGGTGGTTAATATTTGGCAACCTATGATGTTTGACCCATATTGTATGTTTTTAAATATATATATATATCAAATGATTTAAATAGCTCAATTCTATTTGTCTGCCACCCTTGAACTAAAATATAATTAGACACATCAATACTACCTAAGGAAATATATAAAGATTTAACATAAATAAAATAAAAACTCAATTCATAATAAATTTCTTAGTAAAAAATTACTTACAAAAAAAGAATATCGTAAAATATGCAATTATAGGCCTACTTATAGGAGACACATTATCCCAGTAAATATATTTTTCAATACCGTGCAGCTATATAGAAATAGATTCTTTAAGGTCCCTGCCTACTTGTTTAGTAGATGGGAAATATTCTCACACTGTTATATTACTCATGGGAATGACATTTTTGAGGATTATGAACCACTAAAAGAATGCTCAAATTAGCTAATAAAGTCTATTGTGACCTTGATAAAAAATGTATTTTTTCTTTGATCCCAGAAGACATTTCATTTAAAACGTCGCTGAAAATAACCTAATTTCACCCATTCATTTAATTAAATCATACATCTTAAAATTTAAGGTTTTTAATCCGATAAAGACCTTTTGTAATGAGCAATATTTTGAAATAACAAACCACTTCTAAAATAACGCTGGTTTTCCGGACTTCTAAAATGTGTTTCAGCACACTGGTAGTTGGCCCCCTTAGGTCATTTTAAAATTTGTTCACCACACGCACTGATGGTTGGATGGTAAAGGTATCAGTCTCCTCTTGTTTGGTTTAGCTAGTGTCAAAGAGATTAGTGCTCGAATTCTGGATGGATGTTCTATAATGGTTTTGCGCAAATGTGGTCACACTTTCAAAACAACTTATTTGGGCATACCTTAAAATAGTAAAATTATAATTTTTAAATACCTTCCTATACCTTCCATATACGCCGTACATGAAAAAAGGGTTTAGTTTCTATTCTCACAATAAAGAGTCAAGGAAGTGATGTAAAAGGTGGGTGGGGGTGGAGACATGATAAAGATAACGAAAAAGAAAAAAAATATTATATTAAACCAACTTTAATCAGGGAGGTTAGGTAATCTCGTAAAGGGGAATCCCACCATCTGTCAGACAGTTTCTTGTTTTAAGAGAGGGGGTGGGTGGAGGTCGTATCAAAGATTGCATTTAGTGGGGGGAACGAGGGGAGGAGGTTTATTGTGTTGACTTTCTTCTTACTAGAGGCCCAGGTAACGGAACACTTCAAATCTATCTTGGAGCAACGGGAAAAGGAATAGTCACTTAGCGGGTTAGAGAAGAACTGATACCAACGTTATCTAACCGTAAGTGGTGGTCAAGTGGCTTAAGGTGTCGAATCTCACAACACCCTTGATCCCATTTGGGCTATCCACATTTAATTAATCCAAAGTGGCAAAGACAAGTAAAGAAGAAATTTTAAGCATCGCAAGAGTACTAAGCAAGTAAGAATGAAAGTGGAAAAATTCCAGGATAAAATTGTGAGAAGTGCAATATGAAAGAATGCTGGATGAAAAATCAAATTTACAGGATCATTAATGGAATGTCAAAACAAATGCAAATGATATAGAAATTGCTTAAAACAGAATAAAAGAGGCCGTAGTTGAGTGCGCAAAAGATTTGTGTGGATCTGCGAGAGTGGGAAACTTAGAAAAATACATAGTCAAATAAACAGGTGAAAGAAGTTGTGAGAGAAAAGAAAGAAGTATACAAGCAAATAATTGCTGTGAAGATAGAAACAGAATCTAAGAGATTGTAGGACAGATACAAAGAGAGAAAGATTAATGACAAGATAGTATTAAAAAAGAACCAGGAGTAAATTATATTAAAAGCAAAAAAAAATCCAAAATGATTTTGAAGGGAAAATAAGTTGTTTTGGAAGTGGTTAAAGATAACGAAACAAGAAGTACAAGGAAGGACCTTTGACATTCTGAATGAACGAGGTGAGATGATCTGGGGTGAAAACAATATGAATGAAAGAGCAATAGAGGGAGTATTTAGAGCTACTGTATGGTGAAAGCTTAAAGAAGGTAGCAGAAAATAGGGAAAATGTTATGATGAGTGAAATAAATCACAATGCTGGGGTGTTAAATACTATGAAAGTTTTAAAGAATTTCAAAACCACGATAATGGATGGAATCAAAAGAGAAATGCTTAAGTGTGGAGGTGCAGTATTTCTTGCCAGATTGTGTGAGCTGTTCTATGTATGTGCTGGGATTTGGAATATTCCTAATTAATCGAAAAATGCTGTTGTTATTTTGGGAAAGTCTTAATATAGAGGATGCGTGAAATACTTAGGACAAGATTCAGGGTGTGTAATGTGGTTTCGTGAGAGGTAGAGGTTATATAGACCAGATATTTGCATGCAACAACTCATTGAGAAATGTATGGCAGTAGGAAAGAAAGTATACTGTACATTTGTTTATCTGGAGAAAGCGTATGGTCATGTGAATAGGAGTTGGTTATGAGAATATGGCGTAGATTTTTAGTTAGCAGGCTAAGTGTAGTTATGGTGGTGTATGATGGAAGTAAAACCATGCGCTAGGATGGATGGTGTTTTGAGAGAATGTTTTGGCATTGAACAGGGTGTTAGACAAGGTTGTGTTACGTATCCATGTTTGTTTAATGTATTCATATATAAGTGTATTAGGGATGCTTGTGAGGACGCAGTTGGTGTAGAAATGGACAATGTGAATGTGATTGTACTGCTATATGCATGAGGGATACATAGATGGTTAAATCAACAAGCATATGGAGAGAAGTTTTATATATGTGTACTTTTTCTATAAATAAAGTAGTATCAAAAAGGCAAAAATGACAGTATATAAAAGTGTGTTAACGCCAACATTGTTTAATGGATATGAAGCGTGAGTTTTTCAGGACAAACACAAGAGTAAGTTGAATGTTGTTAGAATGAGATGTCTAAAAATATTATAGGAAAAAACTCGTTGGACATAATTACCTGTAGAAAGGAATGGGTGCTGAAGGAGTGCGATTTTAAATGGAAACCGAGAGGTCAATTTGCTACGTTGGTTTGAGCATGGTAAGAGGATGATTGTGGATCAAGTGATGAAGAAAATATAAGAAAGTAGAGGGTGTGGATGAAAAGAAAGGAGAGGGCCATGTAAGATGTGGTTAAATGTTTTAGACAAATGTGTAAAATAAAGGGAAACATTGAGAGTGTTAAGAATAAAAGAGCATACATGTATGACTCGGTGTATGGATGTTGTTAAAGCGAATGAAGTATGCAAGGATAGTGTAGTATGGAGAAAGTTAGTGAGAATGGATTAAGTACGGAGTAGCTTCTTTTTTTAAATTATAGGCATAGTTTCTTGCCTACCTCGTAAGGGAATGGTATTATTAGATACGTATGTATAAATAGTTAACGGACCACTGAGTTAGTACGTGGATGGTAGAACACAATCGTATATACGTTATCACATGGTTTATTAATTGGTGGCAATATTTAAGAACGAGCTAGATATGAAAAAAAGGTGGACATTAATATTAAATATTCTTCATGTACGAATTTGAGACAAAATTGTTAGAAACACTTTAAAAATACTCAATAATCAGTCATCACTAAAAAAAAATTAAACTTTCAAAAATCAGTCATCATTAATTTTGTGGATGTTATCCAAATCATAACTAGGTCTAAATGTATAACGATATGATATATAAATATAAAGTTTTATCGAAATCAATAAATTGGTTTTCGCTATATCAAGGGCAAAGAGGGATATATAGATTTAAAAAAAACATAGGGGATAGGCACTCAATCAGTCCAACACCTTAGCTCAGTCGGGAGCGTGTTTTTCGGCCGAGTCAAAGGTCCCAGATTAGTTTCCTGGTGTTGCCAATAAATTCATCATTGGGGAAATTTGGGTTTACCCTATCACAGTAATGAATTAACGGTTTGGGCTGAATGTTTTGTCTGTTCTAAATATAAGCTATAAACTAACTCGTTATAAACTAACTCTTAACCAGCTCGTGTTCTGATATAATCAGTCGGTTTAGAATTTGCACGTTAAATACCATAAATAGATGAAAAATATAATGTAAGACTCAATATTTTTATTTCAGGGGCACAGAAAGATAGCTATTGAGGCAGTTGATCTTGTAGTACTCCTTTTACAAACTAATTAGTAGGATTAATCGAAATTATACTTAAATTTACATATATATTACAAATTACTTTTCATCAGTGAATAGATTATATCAATTAAATAGAGAGGTATTGTTACATTCACTAGAGGTTATGTAGGTCTTCGACAGGTTCAATTTCGTACCTAGCGCAAAGTCAGTTCCTGTTTTTTTTTTTTAGCACCGCGTCTTACTATCAATTCGGGCTATACACTTATGTATTTCTCTAACGTGTTAGGGATAATCAAGTTTAAATTCAGAGGAAATATGCCCGCATTTACGTGGAAGAAGATTGGAAGACTATTTAGGAAAAACCAATTGGGTTCGATCCCCGATATCCTCGTCATTGGCAGTCAAGTCCCTAGTAATAGTGATGTCTTAGACGATTCGGTTACCGGAGCGGGTTAGTTTCCTGTTGTTTTTATCTCTTTTTAGATTTTTTCCAAACAGGAGGCAGCATAATTTGTGACCTTGGCTTTCTTGGTTATCGGGATTTATTATTTTCTTTTCGGATTTTTTCTCATAAGGATGGCATGCTCCAGTTGCCAGAACTACGTATGTATATATAAGTCTATATAACTAATATATATATATATAAAGGGTGTTTTTAAACTGATAGCCCTAACTGCACATATAGCCTGTTCGAACCAAAAGTAGTATAAAATCCCTGTACACCTACATCCGGAAAGCTATGGTAATACCATTCAATCGTGGCCAAAGTTTTTGTGTACAGAGCATAGTTATTCAAGCATGCGTGTACAACAGGTTGCAAAGGAGCTAGGCGCGTCGCACTGCTAACCTCGACATCTTGGAGCATGGAAGCAGAACATACCACATTAATAGTAAACAACACACCAGTCCATCTAGAAATGTGAATACGTTCTGAGAGTCGTCATTAACGGTCCTACATCACAGAAAGTGCTTATCATTACATGTGCAGTGCAACGAACCTAGATCTTATGCAACTTGTTTTACACGCATGCTTGACAGCTTAGCTATCCCAGTGTTGTACGCCGAAACTTTGGACACAATTTAATAATATTATAATGGGTTTCTGGGTGTAAGTGTATGGGGTTTTTGTATTACTTTTGGTTCAAACAAACTATATGTGCAGTTTGGGCTATGAGTTTCCGAACACTCTGTATATAGCTATCGTGGTGTTCTAAATCCCCCCTTAGGCCACCACCTATATAAAAAAGTTTTAAGAATGTTGTGGTTAACGAGCACACGCAATAAGTGTTTGAGGTTTTAGCTTTGTACCTTATCTTAAAACTTAAGAAAGACTCTGTACAGACAATCCGAAATACAACAGGACAAGTGTTAGCCGGCCTCTTAACCTCTGATCCTTCCTCACAATTTAATTGTTACGAAGGGGTAACTCCATGTATCATTAGTCCGCGACACACACTCTTATCCAAGCCACGTGACCCACTCTTCTAAGTGAGTTTCCACTCTCTCAGTCGGGAAGCTGTCAAATCTTTTTTTTATTTTTGTTTTAATTAAAAGGGTAACAAATAGTGTCAACAAGTCCCTCTCCCCTTATTCACGACGTGTTATCTCTATGGTTTTGTGTGTGTTTGTTATTTTTTATGGGTTTTTTTCGTCTAAATTAAGCTCCAGGTGTTACTTCTTCACTTCAGCACCTCCTTTGGTTTTATGTTCTCCTGGTACTAAAGACCAGACAAACCATCCCTTTCTTCTACTTAATCAATCAATCCATTAATCAATCAATCAAGCAACAGAGGCTGCGTTGATAAAAGACGGATTGATTGCAAAATTAAGTATTCACGTCAGCCAGCACCTGGGCAAAGGCGTCAGTCCTGTCTTGTAGAAGTTTGTCAATGGTAGGGGGTCAAGTCTTACAATTTCAGTTGAGTGTAATGAGGACAATTGCTGGTTGGTTTTCCTAAAAATGATTTGCCCACTTTTTCACACAAATGCCAGTACAATCACTCTAAGTTTTACCGTCATCCTCTCTACCCCATTAGTGTAGCTATCCTAGGTTAGTAGGACGCTGTGAGCCCTTGTCCATGGTTCATTTCTAGGCAACTCATATTATGTATATTATTTTTTACGAGGTGACATTTCCTTCAGTTGCTATGGCAATTTCAAACATGCTTTGAGGACCTCCCTCACCATCTGAATGGTCTACCAAGACCTAAGGCGTCACTCTCATCTTGGCCAGCTGATGACGGGGAGATTAGAGTTCCAATCCCGGTTAGGTCTACTGAGTGTAGTTTTCCCGGAATTATTTCCTACTCTCCTTCAACAAAAATACGGGTCTATTACCTCTAAAATGTGCTCTTCCTCATCCCTACCTCATTAACGTAATTATCATGCATGCGTGTAATCTGAACAAGTAGTGGGACTTCACAAAGATCATGCAATCAATCAATCATGGTTGACCAACACTCGTGATCGGTCACACACGCTAACCACCTGACCAAGCATTCGAGAAAATGCAGGATAGCTAGGCCTATATAAAAATGTGCATTGTGTACGACCGTCAAAAGGCTCACTAAACATTCTCCCATATCGGTGGACACGAGGACTAAGACGCCAGGTGCAAGCGCAAACTGCGTATGTTACGAAACGTCTCTGGTTAGTATCTTGCCCGGTTCAAATATACGCCTCAATCGTTCTCAAAACAAGTGTTACTCATTTGTGGGTGTATAGGCGCTTAGTGTCCTGTATTCAGGTACGTCTCCTATCAACGTTTACGACTAGTTCCTTGTTGCATATTGATGTATATTGAATGCATATTAGATTAGAACTACATGTATAATAAGTTGACTTTTTAAATTACGTAACTGTGATTAACATGTTAAGAATCATTAGTACCTATAAATCGTTATGCTATAAACCGATATTAATGTATTTGCTTGGGTGGTTTGATCACTCCCTAGGTACTCTCTGAATGCCTAGTAACGAGTCTACTTCCCAGATTACCTTATCACGCGAATCTCAAGGGCAGAATTCACCAATAGCAAGTCAGTCCTGGACGCTTTCTATTTTAACATAGTTGTGCCAAGGGCTGCATTTTCACTTTTAAAAACAAGTGAAACACTGTGTAAGGCGGAAGTGTTTAAAATAAAATTCATTTCATTTAAATAAGTTTTTATATAAGTTTATTAGACCAACAGTTGAACAAACACATTGTTCCCTTGAACAGTTAGAAAGTGAAAAAATCCGGCCAAAACACAGGGAGTAAAACCGGAACCAATAACCAAAATTAAGCTATTTTTAAGGAACCAGGACCAGAAAAGTAACGCAAAAAGTAAATTGATTAAGAATCAGAACCGGAAATGGAATCTATTTATATTTTTTTAAGTTTAATAAAAATTCTTATCGATTTTTAATTTTATAAAAAGTCATTTATAGTTTTATTTTATGCCCTTCTTTATGAAACTTAATTTTATTTTTTCATTTAAATAAAATTTTACCCTTTCTCGGGAATTTTTGTGAGAGTAGGATTTATTTATTTTCAAGGGATTATAGAAGTATCAACGAGCACATAACAGTAAGCACCGAGTTCAGATTCTATTAATTACTGTCACATTATGTGAGGTTTCCTCATTTTACTCTTTAGCCTATGAGCTTAGGAAGATGCATTTAGCATTGAGTGACAGAAAACATATCTAAGAAGAATCAAATAGCCGAAGCTGTTATCAATTCTAGAGAGGAGTTCACCATTTATATATCATATTCTGAAAATTTAAAAATGACACCTGGGCACGGAAATCGAACCCGGGACCTTTGGATTAGTACGGCAATGCTCTACCACTGAGCTATTCAGGAGTCGACTACAGAGTCGAAGACGGCTGCGTTATCTGATGGCTCGTGAATAAAGCTGACAATTTCCGCACGTCCATCATAGACTCTGCCTGAAAATATGAGTGAAGAATGACCCTGGGCATGGGACGACTCCTGGATAGCTCAGTGGTAGATCATTGGCGTACTAAGCTAAAGGTCTCGGGTTCGATTCCCGTGTCCAGGTGTCATTTTCCAATTTTCAGAATATCTAAGAAGGATGAGTGCTGAGGAACGAGCAACTGTCCAGCTGTACAAGAAGTATGAACTAGATACGAATAGATTTATTCAAAAGTGTAATTCCTAAAAGTTACACATCTTAAGTGGTTGTTGAACGGCCAGTTTGTTGCTGGGGTAAAAGGGGGAGCGGGAGTCTCGAATTACAATATATACATTTAGGTGACATCAAGAGTGAGTGACACATCAAGGTTATTACTAAGATGGTTCTTAAATGTATATATTGTAGCCCTGCAAAATCATTTATTATTTTGGTGGGTCCACAAATTAAGGACTTAGAAAATATTAACATATTAAATTTTAAATATTTGAATTGAAATTGGGAATACGTATGTGACATTATTTTAATATCCCGTTGATAAAGTCTAAAATAATGTTTTTTATAAATAAAAAGAATGGACAAACACATTATATAGCTTATTTAAATTTTTTAAACAAATAAACTAAAATCATACAGGTCTTCACTATTTCCTTTTGGTTCCGACAGAGTAAGTAGCTGGTTTTGTTGCATCAAACCAGCATTAGGTGTTTTAATTTATTTGCCTTTTTTCAATTGAAAATAAGCATAAATTAATGGTTTATCATATATTGATTTAATAATAAAATAAAACTATTTTCAGAAATTATGGAATAAAACTCTATAGCGTCAGCCCGCAATCAAGCCATGCAATCCAAGCATCCTTCATCTGTTGACGAAGATAGTGCCAATTTATGTAGATATAGGGTGTCGTGTGTTTATCCCAATGGGCCATTAATTTCAGTTTTCATGACCGAAGCCGCTACTTAAACATATATAACCTCATTTATCCTCACGAGCCTGAGTTTGACCCCATTCCAGACCCACTGCTTCACAGAAAATCTGAACGCCCTAGGGATCGAACCTGGGACCTCTGGATCTGTAGCCCAGAACTCTTAGAACAGATGCGGTCTTTTTATTATTTTGTAGATTTATGGCATACCAAAATAAAATATCCTCCTGCACAAATGGAACCCTGAATTTAAAATAAATTGTGCAATTATTAAGCTCCTGAATTATTTGCAATTTTACATAAATTACTCGTTTTATAGTATTCTATGTTTTAATATTATGTCTTACTTACACATATTTTAATGAAACTAAAACTAGGAAATATAACATTTTTAAGAACAACATTTTACAGGAACTTTTATATTTCTATAACCGGAACATTTAAAATTTTGTTTGGAGAGCCGGAAAAAAAACCAGAATCGAAAAATATATCTGTCCGACTCCCTGCCAAAATGTCTTCTTACTCTTTGGAGGAGATCATGTTAATGTTGCTTGTAAAAATGTTAAATTATACAAACTTCTCTGGTAGTTGTTTTTGTGACAAGAAGGTCAAGGTTCAAATCTTGGCCAGGTGTACTGAGGGTGTTTTTACTAGAGTACGTTCCACTTTCATTCCATGTAAATGCGGGTAATTTTACTATAAAATTCTTTCTTCCTCATTCCTTCATCACATATATATTAAAATGAATTTATCCTGAACGGGGAGTAAGACGTTGTGCCAAAAGTAAATTATTCTGCTTATTATTTCCTCTTAAATTGTTAATTAATTGCAATTTTGTTGAAGTTTAGATACAAACAAATTTTCCAACACAAGCCTACATATTCTACAACATATTTGGAACAAAATTTTCAAAAATAAGTCATAAGCAATTTTCGAAAAATTGATTGTTTTCAAGAAACATTTATTAGAAGCCCACCCTTAACCTTAGAGATAGAATTAAAATCACTCCTTATCTTTGATATATGAACAAATACCTGTGTTTCGGCTCTAAACCCAGATACAGACAGAAAAAAGAATAAGACCAACTTTTTTGAGTTCGGGGACACATAACAAGCTTACATTTATCTGTAAGTAAAAACATATATTCATCATTAAAATGCTTTCTCTATATGAAAATGTAGGATATATTAAGGCGTTAATAGCCAGTTGTGGTACTAAAAAACTATCCTGAATATAATGTTACTAGGTAAGTGTCTTGGATACATCAAGAGGTAGAATTAACAGACTTCTGAAGTCCTAGTAAGTAAGTTTAAAGTCAACGGAGTTCCTCGGACCGGCCGCCAAATTTGAGTTTGGGGATGTTTAAATTACACAGTTGGTGAGAGAGAGAAAGAGAGAGACAAAGGGAGAGCGTTACAAGGGATTGGATCGCTTAAGAGAGTTAGGAACTTGTTCTTGGGCTTCCCGACCTTGGAGGGAGGAGGGGGTTTGCTTATAATGTTGGTCAGTCTGGTACCCCCCCCCCACCTTGTCCAGTGCAAAGTATTACACCTTCTATGCTTCCCCTTCCCCTCTCCCCAAGTCCTAAATTTCAAGCCCAGGGTATTATAAATTATCCTCGATGTAAAGCCCCCTCGTCCTCCCTCGAGTTTTAAGGAGGGAATGGGGGTAAGGGAATGGACCTACTAAGGATGGAAGGAAGTTCCTGGCCTCTGCAACCCTCCCTCCCCCCTATTCACTACTTTTTAAAAAAAAAATGTCCCCAGAGATCACTGTTCGAGTCCCACCATCCTACCGTCCAACGGATTCGAAGTTTAGCTGGAGCCAAGAGGAAATACTTAAACAATGATGAATGTTCTCAAAACTAATGTATTAATATTACAGTTATTATTATTTAGGTTAGAAAGAAGCGTTGACACACAAAAAAAAATGGTCACTAACGTTTAAAAAAAAAGAGTTAAAAGTTGGTTTTACGCTCTCCACGTCTTATGATCCGTCAGGGCTATACGCATATTTACTCTTCTAGGGCTGAGGAAAAGACGATAGAGATGAAAGAGAACTCGAGTTAGGGGCAGTATTTTTGCGATTCTTATAAGAAAAAACACAATTGGACACAATAAATCGAATATTGGTTCTAAAGATGCGCTTAGTTTGATTTTTTATACATAGCAATCTCAACCTTTCTTGAATATTTGTCATGGGCATTCTAGAATTTGAAGATAAGATTTTTCTATCGATTTAAAATGTTTCTCAACAAATTACAGATGGCAGATATTTAAGAAATGTTGATATTACCATGTGTATAAAATTAAACTATAAATACCTATTGGAGCAGTTTTTATAATATATTTTCACCAAAAACTTGTTTAATATATTATTTTAAAAAACTGGAAAAATACTGGCTCTAACTAGCGTTTCATAATAACCCATCTTAAATGAAATACACCCAGATTTGCTTGAAGCTAGTGTGAGAAATTATTATTTTGAGAAAAAAAATATCCTAAGTGCAACTGACAGGGATTGTAAACCCTATATCCCCAGCACCGGATATCCACACAGGAGGATTTGTAGAAATATAATGTTAATATCTATTATAATCTTGAAATAACAAATTGTATCGATTGAAAAACCTTATATATATATTAGAAAGTAGAACTTCTTATGACGTTGATAGCTAGAATAGAAACATATTATTTGTGCAGTGAATTTTAAACTATGCATTTCTCAAAGCTATAATCTTAAAATAACATATAGTATATATTTGCCTATGACTCGTAGATTATTATTGATTTGATAAATCTTCTTTCAAATAAAAGTTGTTTATTTTTAATAGTGCTACAACTATTTAATGATAAACTATAACGTATCTCAGATAACTTCAAAGGTATCATCAGAATTGTAAATTTCCGCATATTTCATGGGAAAACGAGATACAATTTTTTATTTGTAATGTTAAACTATGCCTAGATACGAATTTTAATCGAAATAGTTAGAGCCGATTTTGAGAAAACCAATTTTTTCTTTCTAGCAATTAAGTAAACTACCCTTAGAGGTAGATAAATAATTCTAAGGGATTCTTATGAAAACCTTAGATATCAAATTTTAGCATGATGGATAAAAAAATTCTAACAACTCGTCTTACTACCTGTTCAGGTTATACGGATATGTACTAATTAGGATAATGATTTAGGTATAAGTAAGGTTGAATTTAGTGGAAGTGTACACGTATTTGCGTGTAGGGAGGGTGTAAAACCATTTTGAAGTATTCACTACCGGGACTCGAGTCCCGATCTTCCTGTCACCGGCAGTTTTGTCTAAAGCGAGATTGATGTCTTAGACAATGTGGCCACTGAAGAAGGTGAGTATAAAACTATTTTGGCTCTAGTCGCAGTAGCAAACACTCAGACGGCGTTACAAAAATCACTATTTTTGGCTCAGGAGATCATTAAACGTCAGCATCTTACAAAATCTTTAAAGTTTTTTGGATGATAACTATACTTTCTCTCTTTGAGGTGTGAGAAAGTAAAAATATCAGAGCATAAATAAGTCACGTGAAGAGCTTCAAGCCAATCACAGGATATCAACGTGAGTCATTTTGTTTGACCCACTCGGTGGCCGCGTGGTCTAGGGAACTACTCTCGCCATCGACTAAACTGCTGATGATGGAGAGATCATGGTTCGATCAATTTCGAGTGTATTGTGGGTGATTTTTATTAAATTATTTCCCACGCCAATCTGGGTACACTTCTTCCAATTTCGACCTTCCTCATCCCTAGCTCATTAGCGTAGTCAGTACATAGGTGTATCTCACCAACAGGTAGAGAGACGCTGAGTTAAAGCAAATATGTTTGTTCGGTGCCACTTGAAATTGTTTCAGCTTTCATGACATCTGCTTTGGGAGACCAAAACCAATCGAGTGCATCAGTGCAATCCGTTTAGCTCAGCTGGCAAGGCTGAATGGTAGAGACCTTTTTGTGTGTGAAGAATGGCTGCTATGGTAGTGGAGGTAAAGTTGGTTTTTGGTGGGTTTTACATGTACATTTGTGCTAATTATGTTGTTTTCAAGAAACATATTCACATCAAGGAAGGTAATATTGCTATGATTTATTGCGGGTGAAGTTAAAATAGCCAAACGGATATGTTTAGAACCCGATGATCTAACTGAATATTGTATACAAATCGCCACAGCTTTCCAGAGCAGAGGTTACCTCAAGCCTTTAATAGACAATCAAATCTCCAGAGCACTCTCCAGGGATTACTATGACCCTCTAAAAATATTTGAGGACATCCCTCTCACAATATAATACAATCCTGATCTACAAAGAATCAACACCGTCCTTAAAAGTGGTTAAAAATTCCTAATCAGCTTCACCCAAACCCAAAACCTTCTTAGTTCACCCCTAAGATTCACTTTCAAACGGCAACCCAATCTCTACAAAATTCTAGTCAAGCCAAAACTTCCTGACCCCAAGGGAATCCGAGTAGAAAAGCAGACTACCAAAGGTTCATATCCTTGCGGTAGCACCCGTTGCAGCACATGTGGAAACCATCTATCAGCTAAAATATTCAACAGCAAAGTTACCTAATTGGAATATAAAACAGGGCAAATCATGTGATGCAGAATATATCGGCCTTACTACAGGTTTTCTCAGACAACGAATGAACAATCATCGTTTTGACACAAACCATAAAGATCCTGACAAGCTTGTACCCATTCATGCTGGTACCCACAACCAGGAATCTCAAACCTGCTTCACCACCAAATTATTAAGAGCATTTCCCAAACAGTGTAACACTTCTCAATTCAGACAGTGGGAACTGGCCCACCAATGGATTACCAAATCAAGATTACCACCAGGCCTCAACAGAAGATAGTTTCTTTCTTTCTATAAGCTTAACATTTTTCAAATTCTTATTATTATAATCAAATATTATTTTTATTATTTTTATTATTTTTATTATTTTTATTATTATTTTTATTATTTTTATTATTTTTATTATTATTATTATTATTATTATTATTATTGGTTTTTATATGATATATAGGACTATACGAAGACATTATTTTGAAATTTTCACACAAAATTTAAATCATTGAAACATAAAACACATTATTAAAATTATAACAACAATAGTTTTAATTAAAAATAAATGTTTTATATTATTTTTATTCAAATACCTCAGAGTGTCATTGAAAATGGTTCCAAGTGCCACTCTTGGCAGGCAAGCAGTAGTTTGCCGACCCCTGGTATAAGGTATCAGAATAAGTAGACTGAATTATTCCAGACATTACTACTAACATCAAATTGCAAAAATATAAGAGTATATTAAAGAGATAAATATTTTTTAAATCAATAGATAGTCGTAAGTGACCATGGATCCACCTCTTTCAAAACCAGAGTCAGGTGAGCTAGAAGTCAAAACTAATCCTGTTGTTCTTCTAAACACTCCATCCCTTTAAACGACGCCCAGAGTAAACGTCGAGACGCTGTGTGGACTAAAGAAAGACCTACACACACACACACACTTCAAGTGTAGTCGTAAAACCTGTCATTGTAACTTTATAAGGTTTGCCCAAGTGTAGACAAGGGAGGATATTTAGTTTAGAGATGTCGATCCTGTCTCTCTTGAACAGACCGAAGGAAGATTGCTTCTTTCGAAAGCACGTGTGGCTATCAGGACCAGGGGTGGATCATGTGTATACGTACAGGAAGTCACATATTGAGAGGCGACAAAAATTGTGTACAAGGTGTATTGCAGCTACAATTCAATTCTGATAAGAAGAACTTATATCTAGAAAAGTTACTATGACTACTTTCATGTTAAATTTATCAAGACATGTGACCTTCAGACGTCAGTTTAAATATATAGTATCAATACCTATAAAATAGCACCAAACATTACTAAAATATTTACAGCAAAAAAGTTATATTTTCTCTTAAAATGTGAATCTACTAGAGCAGATGTTTTAAACTTTGGGAAAACGCACCCCTTGAGGTACGTGGCATATTCATTAGGGGCAGGTGACTTGGCGGTCAAGGGGTAAGGTGTCAGACTTCTGTGCTGTGGGCCCGGGGTTCAATCCTCGGTCCCGGCACAGACTTATCTGATTGCCAAACCCTCCCTTCACCTCTGACAAGACGTGTATTAATCACAACTTGTGAATGTGTAGAGTGCGAGGCCTCCACCGTGGTTCGGATCCCACGTTAAACTGTAGGTCCTACATTTCATCTCACAATCACCCTACCATTACACATTAGCATAAGTGCGTATAATCTGAACGGGTAGTAAGACGCGGTGCTAATAATAATAATAATAATAACATTAGGGGCAGGGTAATATGATTATAGTAATAATGGCCCTTTTTCTTAATCCAGCTTTACCTGATTTGAACTTAGTATATTAAAAAGCTATATTTTTATAAATAAGTAGTGCCTTCACCAGCTAAGTATCATAATTATGTATTTGCATTTAAATATCAATTATGTATACTCATTAATGGGTTATCTCTTTTTAATGTTTAAGTTTCAAATATATTCTACCTGATTTATTTTAAGTATTTTTTCTATATATCCGTTTCGTCGTCCAAATCGAGTCCTTTAGCATGTCCTTCAAGCAATTTTTTTTTCTGAATTTGAGCTTTTTAGTTTGTTTGATGTCATATATTGGTTTCATTCGTGGTCTTCCTAGTCCGTTTTACCCCTAACCTTTGCTTTAAATGACATCACCCAATAAGTAATTTATTCTCCTAATGTTATTTTACCTAAGAAACATATAAAAAATACTAAAACTTTATATATTATATGTTTTATTAAAATTAACACATTTTCTACCCAAGTAATTAGTTTAAAAACACCAACAGTACAACTAGAAGAAAGGTTTAATATAGTGTACTTATTTTAAACGTGTATTAGTCTACTAAAGGTAAGTATTTACGAATAAGATAGTAAGTAATAAAATAGATCAGACTAGTGCTTCTTGTATTATAATTGCCGGGAGTTATTTGAATTATTTGTGTGTTAGGACCCGGGAAAAAATTAACGTGAACCGGTAGAATTCTGAATATATTTTTTATTAATAAATATAATATAATTAAATAGATTTACTAAACACACTTTTTTTTCTATAGATCATTGTTATATTTAGCGTGCTCCTAAGTTGATTGTATGTGCAAAATGTTTTAACTATTTTATATGATTCTCCAATATGAGTACAGCGGGAAGAAAAGTATTAGAGAGTGTAAGATATAGAAGGAGAGCGAAATCAGTCAACACAACATGCAAGGAATGGCAAAAACTGTTTCACCTGTCCTGGTGGTGATGTAAGGGGCCTATATTGACCAACCCCATCCCACCCCCTACTCTTGTTCTATTTTATTGGTAATGATAAAATCTATTGAAAAGAGACAGTTGCGCGATTAAATAACTTGACGTATGTATGCGTGAAGGTATATCTAGTAATTTCGCTGTCAGATAAGGTTCTTTCTATGATAATTGTACTGCAGATTGCAGTGGATAAACCCTCCTCGGTACCACGCGGACTATCCGTCAAGCATGTATAGTCTTTTCACTGGTGACAGGGAGGTCAGTGCTTAAATCCCTGCCTGGTGTACCAATATTTTTCCTTAATTTTTTTTCCACTTTTACTTCACGCAAAAGCGAAAACATTCCATTTAGTTTCTACCATCGACAAACTTACCTCAGTTGTGTAGTTAAATGATTACAGCCCGGAAGGGTAGTTAGATGCGATGTAAAAAAAAAGCATATCAAATAGTCCTAAATATTAATATTGATTTTCACGTGAAAATATTACATTTTATCCCCACTCTCATCCATCTTTCCTGTAAGTCAAGCCGAAGTATCTCTCTCTGAATCCAAACGCCTTAAAACTCTTGTCCATGATTGAGGACAGCCCCATTCTCTGAGCGGGTGTCTCATAGTGGAAACTTGAGAGCTAATTTTAAAGGCAGATGTTTAATTATCCCTGTCCTAACTCTGTTCCTTCTTTTCTTAAGGGATGGTTTAAATGACATGTTCCGGTTCAAGAAACCCCATCCTTATCCCTTTCACCCCCACCCCTAAATATTTCCCTGTTGTATTTGTTAGTCGAATCGTGAGACAGGTTTCATCAAACATTCTCTAGAGTTAGAACGTTATAGAAAGAATATTTTATAAAAAAGTCTCCTACATGTTCTATACTCAGTATCAACCTCCGAGAGAAAGGCAGGTTTTGTGGTAGAAGTATTACCTTCTTTCCTACTCAGCTATACTCAGTGGAAACCTCTGAAGGAACTGCAGTTCTTGTGGGATAAATATTACCTGCTTTCTCCCTTGGCAATACTTGGTGGTAGACCCTGAGAGAGCTGCAGTTCCAATGGTAGTAATACTTCCTTCTCTCTCCCTCAGCAATACCTGGCAGTAGCCTCTAATGGAACTGCAGTTCTTGTGGTAGAAATATTATCTTCCTTATCCATCGGCAATAATCATGGTAACTTCTGAGAGAACCGCAGGTTTATTTGAAGAAATATTATCTTCTCTCTCCCTCAGCACTACTTTGTGCAACAAGCACCAATGGTCACGTGGGGTAGGGCGAGAGAGACTTTCAATATACTGGAATATATGGAAATGGGAGGCAGAGATTCTTTTCTTAGTCGCTTACGCTAGGGAGAAGTTAACCACGTTTAATTTATCTGTGAGGTGTTTCCATTATCTGTCTACGTTAATGCGGGAACACTTCAAATAAATAATCCTTTCCCATAATTTCATTTACATAATGCTCAACTTAATATTAGTATATTGTGTATCATAAAGAAGTTAACATATAGATAAAGTATTGCAATCGCAAAAAAAATCTCAAGATTATGACGGATCTTGACGTTTCATTTGGCCCCAAATTCCAAACAGTGGGTTTTAATATTCCTTTTTAACATTTTTTACAAAATGTATTTTTTAAACTTGATTTAACTCGAGGTGAAATAGTGATTTTAGTTCCTGTTCTAAAATTAAGGATAGATTACTAGTAACTGATACTTAAAATTTGAAATCATTTTAAATTCTTCTTAGAGCTTTATTCAAAAATGTTATCTGAGGATGGTTTACATGATACTAAACTTGTTTCTCAGATAAAATAAATGCAATATGGTTTTGGTTACTGATTTATTTAAATTTTATTTCAAGATCTTATAAACTACTTGAAATAGAATGTAGTTTAATGATATAAAATTTATTTTTATTTTTAATTTCCAAAGCGTTTGATAAAAAAAATATTTGAGCTCTAAGCTCAACAAGTTCCTTGATTTGCACACATATTACCGTTTATCTGGAGGTCACCCTGTAGTCATACTACACAAGATTGTGTTTCAAGAGTTCCCCACCAACATCACTGTAGTTGAGTTGATTTCCCATCTATCAACTGGTACAATGGCCCAACCATGCAAAACCACGAGGGTCACCATGAATGGACACGAACAAACTAACCAACTAACTTACTAACTAACAGGAGACTTCATCGACGAACTTGACTGACACATCAGAAGCTGTTAAAGATTTCTGTCGCCAAACATACATTATTTTTTTTCATATTTAGGCAAAATATTTTTAGGTGAGTCTGAAGAGATTTCAAGTTATATGACAAAGACATTTTATCATCACTTAAAAGTTTCTGGATAAATTCCACAATGCTCTTAAAAAATATTCAAGAACTCTTAGTTTTGCTATGTGTGGAGAGCAACATTAATGTATCTACGAAAGCCATATTTTATTAATTTATATAAAAAATGTTTTGTTAGTAAGAATGCAAAAAACACGAACCTTAGTAAGAGTTACCTTCCATCTCCCCTTAGCAAATGTTTTGAATCAGAGAATTTACGTTAAAGACACAACCTACTTGGTGGAAAATATCTTCACACTGCTATATTTGTTAAAGTAATTGTAGCTGTAAAACCTTTAACCCCTAAAACAAGCCTTATTTATTAATAATAAAACATCAGATGATAGATTATTTTAGCGCCATTTATTAATATCGGTTCAGGTCATACGTATAAATAGGTCAACTTTACACCCATTATTGTTTCCCCGAATGAGCTAAGGTGTTGGATATATCTATGTCTACTAATTACGATAGTGAGCTAGGAATTATGGAGGTTGAAATTAGAGAAAATTTACCCAAATTTTATGGAGGGACAGTGAAAAAATGTTTAGGAAAAAACCTCAGTACACCGGGATTCTAATCCCCAATCTCTCTGTCGTTGGTAGTATAGTCTAACAAGAGAGTGACGCCTTAGACGATTCGGCCACAGAAGTAGGTGATGATAATTATCTCAGCATGTTTTGTAATTACTATTTTTATCATCTCAGCGTCTTACTATCAGTCTGGGATACTTGTATTTATCACGATAGTTGTGTAAGTATTAGGACTATATTATAAGGAGAAGTGTACTAGCAGTGGCTTGAAAGTAGAGTGGGAAAACATTTAGGAAAAACAGCCAGCACATCGACCTTGGCCATCCCATCCTCCTCATCCCCACCAAATCAAACTATATGAATCTAATATTTAGTTTACTTAATCACCGGGATGGACAATAAATAGTTAAAATGCGCCAACACGCACTTTTAAGCCGCTGGTTGTCTATTCTGGCGATAGATCGTAATCAAAATAAAATGACCTACATAGTCTTACTGTAAATAGTGTTAGTGGAAAATAACATCAGACTCCAGCATTCAGAAAGCGCTATTAGCGAGAATTGTCGTTGAGGGGGGTGGGAGAGGAGCTAAGAGCCCCCAAGTCAAGGGAGAATAAAAGCGCGTGAAGTAGGGCACCCTAAGTAACGGTCCCTCACTCCCAATATTAGAGTTTCTGTCGACTGCAGAAAAAGGAGAAGGGGATTCTTCAAAGAGACGCCGCGGTTGGGAAGCGAATTCCCTTGTACGCCAATGCCCCCCATGGTGATAAACTTGAGACATTTACTTTGGCACGGGGCTTGATCTCGGGGGTGGGGGCATAAAATAGGGACATTTCTGCACTTGGGACTTTTAGCTGGTGGTACTTGTGGGACACTTGCTATAATTTGGTTTCCATATATTTTTAGACATTTTTATAATCCTCTTGCTGTTTTAAGAAAAATCAATATTTTTAATATCATTACATTTTCCTTTAAATGTCTTTAAATTGTCACTTTTTAACTAACAGATGCCCCTATTGGTGGATGTGCGAACTAAATGTCAATTTTATCGAGACTAGTCAGCAATGAAAAAGTTGGTCCTCCAATCCCAACCTGGCTTATTGAGGGATATTTTGTCTTAAAGAGTTCCCCACCCTCCATCCACGTAATTTCAGGTAAATTTAATTTAAATTTTACCTCCGTACTCCCTACCCCATCAACGTGGTTAAAATGCATTCAACCCAGACGTGTAGTAGATGTAGTGGGGAAATAAATATTTTATTTTTTATGATATATTTTGATCTGTGATCAAGATTACTTGATCCTAGAGCTGAGGAAGAATAAAACAATTACAGAATGTACGCCTGCTGTCAAGAAATGTAAAAATAAATATATACAAAACAATTAATTTTACCGGTTGCTCTCTATGATTGTGAAACGTGATCGCTTACCTTACATGAAGAAAATAAATTTAAGGTGTTCGAAAATAAGGTGTTTAAGAAGATATTTAGCGCAAAACTGGATGAAGATACTGTAAAGAAAATTATTTTATTTAGCACCACGTTCGGGTTGTACGCCTAAGTACTCATTGTTCTAATGGGTTAGGAATTAGGAAGGTCGAATTTAGAGGAAGTGAACTCGCATTTTCGTGAAGGGAGAGTGGAAAATCATTTAGGAAAAAACCCCTCCCAGTTCACCCGAGCGATACTCGAACCTCGATCTCCCCATCATCAGCAGTCTAGCTCAACACGAAACAAGTGCGTTAGCTAACTACGCCACCGAGGTGGGTTAATAAAGAAAATTAAACTCTATGTTCGTACTGAAGCAATATTTGTCTTATTTTGACCATTGAAATGTGTTTACATAAAACTGGAGAAATACTTACATCCTCACCTTAATGGTCTAAGGAATCACCCTTCCAATAGAATGGACTGCTGATTATGTGGAGCTCAGGGTTTTAATCCATACTAGGAATGGTTTCCCCTAAATGGTTTCCCCCCGTCGTTAAACGCAAAAAATTGTACTTTTCTTATACATTCAACCCTCCTCGTACCTAATATATTACTATAATTGGTAAATTTGTGGGTGGTAAAACGTGGAACGAAATATTTCTGAAACTTTATAGCATTTAGTAATTTGGTTAAACGCTATAGAATACATTTATATACACATTTAAATGTATATTTGAGGGGATGATAGATAAATAGAAAAAAAAATCGTAGCACATCTACGTTTCTCATCATCTCAGACTTCTTCTCTTATTGCTCAGCATATAACTACGTCAATATATCTATAGTTTTGGGTATAGTCCATTATGAGTGTCAAATGGGAACACACAGTCCATACAAACATTATGAACTCTTATGATAAGGAGTTCACTGGGTTGAGCAATCCAGATTTGATCAATAAATTGAAACATCCATTTCCAAATGCAAAGTTTAGAATGACAAATTCAAACATTTTCGTTCAACACCAAAACTTTATTTTTCGCCGTGAGATATATCTGTCTGTCAACTATTCATACAGATATGTATAGCAGGATTGTATATATAAAGAATTTTCAGGGGAAGCAGAAAAATGATGTGTGATGTGGGTTGAAAAATCGGTCGAAGAATGGCACTCTACCCTTTTATGGATATTCATGATATTACTCCCCCACGCTTTATTGACACATACGCTTGTGCCTACCAAAATTTAAGACAACAACTACATGCCGTATGAATTACATGAAAGCCGTTACTTCATATGACATTAAGGGAGAGGCTCGCTCGTAGTCTTTTCCTTGTATTTATCTATTTTTAGATTTTTCAAAACAGGAGGTAGCGTGGATCTATATCCATAGCCCTCTCCTGTGTTGAGGATTTTTCTTTTCCAGTTTCGAATATTTCTCTTAAAGAGGGCATGATCCAGAGGTCAAAACTATACCCATAGCTCTTGGCCACGTAATTGTGGTTTGCTGAATCCACACTGAACACATCCCTACGCAAAATTTTCAGTTTTAATAATTTTGGGGGTGGCTACTAAACTTAAGTAATCAGTGTGTGAAGTTTCAGGGTATAATCTAGAATGTGAGTACATAGACGGTAGGGGTAGGAGGGTATATGTCATTTATAAACGTATCACCAACCCCCTTTAACACTAATGTGGATCCATTTGTCCAAATTATATTTTCCATAATTGTATCAATGGGCAGGTATAATAAAGGTCATGAACATCAAAATTGGGTTTCCTGTTACGGAAAAGGTCAGAATTACAATCCCAAACTCTCACTTTGCAAATTTACTCATAGAAATGGAATTTTTGAAGGTACAAAACAACCTAAACTATCTTCAATAAAGTATCAAAGAAATTTATATGTTTAATTCTGTTAAGATAATCCCTTTATTTGTTTCCCATATCAAGAGAAATTATTGTGATCGTGAAAATCTATTTCTGGATTATGACAATTCTTAACGTTTTATGTGAATACTAACACAAAAAAGTGGATATTGCATTTTTGTCTGTGTGTCTGTCCCTTGACACGGATCTAAAATAGTTTGATGGATTTTGTTCAACCTTTATATTTGGATTTTATAGCGCTACACCACGAACATTTTTCGAACCCTAGTCCTTCAATTAAGTAAAGTTTACTGATAAGTAATTTATTTGAACTACAAATTAAAAAAAAAATCGATGAAGGGTTTACTGATGGAAGAATTCAAAATATTTCTAAAATATCCTTGATGATTTGGTTCAAAATGTATATCTGGAGATTGTGTGATATACCAAATAACAATGTAAAATTGTTTTAGTGACTAAAAAAACCTATTAGAGAGAATGTTATTGATGAAAATGTTTTCAAAAACTTGAAATAATTTACAAATGGCTTATACGATTTGGTTACAAATAGGTATCTGAGTAGTGTTTGACATGACAAATAGCCAGGTATGCTTGGTTTTAGACAAAAATTTGAGAAAAGTTTATTTATTGATGACCGATTTTTGAAAATTCAAATTAGTTTGATTTTGCTGTAAATGTATATCTGGAAAGTTTTTGACATCAACATTACGAATAAAGCTGTATACTTGTTTTTTGGGGGGAAAATTTTATTATTAATAGTTTAATGATGACTGTTTTTGATCAATTTAAGTATTTTAAAAAATGGCCTTAACGATTTGGTTTAAAATAGTTATCAGTTAAGCTGCTTGTATAATAAATAGTTGTATGGATTTGTTTTTAAAAATTCATATAATAACAGTTAACTAATGATTAATTTTTGTAAATTTAGATTTTTAAAAATATATATAAGGATTTGTATCAAAATTGGTATCGGAGAACTATCTTACACTGTGAATAATAATATATTTTTACTTAAATAATAAAAGATAATATAATGTGAGTTTTTTAAAAAATTGATCTTGAAAATGTTATTCAAAATAAGAATCTGAGAATAGTTTTTTATGATAAATAAGAACAAATTTTTATTTTTACATACACACTCCATACATTACTACATACACACTCCATACATTACTACATACACACTCCATACAATACTACATACACACTCCATACATTACTACATACACACTCCATACATTACTACATACACACTCCATACATTACTACATACACACTCCATACATTACTACATACACACTCCATACA
>CABFWO010002585.1:54667-109208 GCA_902155825.1 Timema genevievae
CTCCATACACACCACACACTCCATACACACCACACACTCCATACACACCACACACTCCATACACACCACACACTCCATACACACCACACACTCCATACACACCACACACTCCATACACACCACACACTCCATACACACCATACAATCCATACACACCATACAATCCATACACACCATACAATCCATACACTCCATACACACCATACACTCCATACACACCATACACTCCATACACTCCATACACTCCATACACAACATACACAACATACATTACATACATGCATAAGCATGCCGTTCTCTTACGGCTCAGGCTAGAAATTGTACAGTTAGCTCAAAAAAACAACTACTTCATAATTAATACAACAATATTCTCACTAGTTTTCTCCACACTTATTTACTATCCATTTCTGTATATTTCAGCTCTTAAGGTTCAGTTATGTATGTTTTCTTTCAATTTAACGTAAAGATTAATAAAATATACTATTTTTGGTCAGTCATTCATTTTGTTACAGTGATGGAGAATTCTAACGTCGTATTCTTGTTGTATATTTATAGTAGGGCGTGGCTGCGCGCGCTGAGATCTAATTGTTTCATGTTTGTTTTCTATTTTCATTTTTGAAGGATTTATTTATGTTAATTATGTATTATTATGTAGTCAAAAGGAATAAAATATTAACATGTTCCATATTATTATTAGGTTTTGCTCTCATAGCTCGGACGTGGGACCTCTTTTTTCAAAGCTCAACTTGAAGAAGCTGTCTTACTTAAGGTGGATGATTTTTTTTGTCTCTTCAAGAACTTAGTTTGGATTTAGTCCTCGAAGGATCCGATTTTGGAGATACTTAGATAAAGGGTATATTCAACGTGAATATACGTAAGCTTGATGGTAGGGAGGACCCTTTAAACATACCCTTTAAACACTGTCTCATATTGACTGTGCTTGTTCTTTCGGGAAATTTACTCTGTTATATTCTGGAGGCGAGCAATTAAAGCTCGTGGTCTTTTTATTCGTAATTTCTGTGAAATGCCCTAGCTTTAAAACCACAAGGTCTATAAACTTTGCTTCATTAAATTTCCTTTGGTTTTTTCTTATTTTAAATCTACTTTCTACTTTAATTTGTTGATTTAGTATATTTTATAATGTTCCTTGAAATTTAGCGATTTTTTTTCCTTAATTTAACTACCGTAAGTCGGTGATAGTCCATATCGTCACGAAAGATAGCGCCACTGAGACAGCGCTAAGAACTATACCCCGTGGCAGCAGTGTCAGCAAAGTGATAAGTAGGTTACGTATATGATATATGGAAGTGCGCCTTGGGCTATATATCAGAACACATGTGTGTTTGAATGTGTATGTGAGTGTGTGTGAGTAATGAAAGCGTCGTACAGTCCGTGTTTATTGCCCACTAGGCTACTTCTATACATCGAGCAATATTATTGTGCTCGGCGTCTTACCTAGAGATGTCAGACGGAAAATGTTTCCAATATTTTTTCCGGAAAATTTTCAATTATTGTTTCTGTAGATTAATTTCAACTGATTAAATGGTTAATAAAAATTATAATAATAATTAATGGTAGTGATAGTGGTAATAATAGTAGTATTAGTAGTAGTAGCAGTAGTGGTAGCAGTAGCAGTAGCAGTATCAGTAGTAGTAGTAGTAGTAGTAGTAGTAAGGAACACCTGCCTCGGTGGCCACACGATCCAACGCGCTACTCTCACAATAGACTAGACTGCTGATGACAAGGAGATCGGAGTTCGATTCGGGTGCATTGAGGGAGGTTTTCCCTAAATTGTTTTCCACTCACTCTACAAACAAATGAGGGCGCAATGGTTGGTCCAATATTTGTCTCTCCCCCATCCTCCACGCTTCCTTTTTACCCCTTCCCCCCTCGTGTTCCCCCTTCCCCCTCCTTATAAACCACTCGTCTCTTAACACACTATATTTTGAAGTACAATAGGATCTAGGTGCCACCCCCACAATTTAAACCATCCACCGCAAGCCGCCACTGCAGAAAATTTTCCTATGCAAAAACTCCTGGAAAATTTTCATCTCTAGTCTTAGATATATCTTAATAAAGTTTCACTAATGGAGAGAATGGATGAGGGATGTAAAATTTAAGAGGAAGATTATTAGGTATTCGTTGAGTGTGTACGAAAAAGGAAAAATCATTCTTGGTACAACTAACTGGAATTCTAGCCCCAGCCTTTCCGTCACCCGCCAACCATACTAGATGAGCTTGATATTTAGTCTCCACACCCACCAGTATGGGTAGATCTGTTAAAGGAGAAGCGCGATAGGGGCAGTGCTTTTCCAGTTTTTAAAATAAAGCGTTTTGATGGGCAAAATGAAATATTTCTCCAGTAGAGATATAAAGCTTAATTTTCATCACATGGTTATTTTAATAGTTCTTGTCAAGGAGAGCATGAAATTTAATGAGAGCTTTTCCTCCAAATTTAAAAAGTTTCTCACTTAATGCCTCTATTCTTATGCCAGATATTCAATAAGTGTTGTTCCCCATGTGATGAGAATTAACACTTATATTTCTACAAAAGAAATATTTAATTCATTTTGACCAAAATAAAACTTAAAAAAAACACTCGCCTTACATTCCCACCATAAATCATCCCCTTTAAAATTATGTGAAAATATATACGTCATAGAAGAAAATTGCAATATTTGATATTTAGCTAGAGGTTATTTTTGACCATAATTGTAAAACATAATTTATAGCTGTGCCCCGATGTACCCGACATTTTACTTTCTTTCTCAACATTATTTTACAGTGAGCCAACGAAATATATTTGATCAAGTTATGGTTTCAATCCTTAACCACCCAAAAATTCTCGAGATAGAGGGAAGTTCGGTTATTTATCACTGTAAGAAACTAAATGACTCAAATGAAACTTTAAAAAAAGGCCAGACCCAAAATAATGGTACCATGAACAAAGACATCTGTATCATTGTGTCTGGGATTTCAGGTTATGGGATGGTCAAGACTAGAATACCAGCGAATTGTGGAAAGTCTATTTCTCAAATTGTCTCTCATTCTCCTATGTATGGTTGGTTAAGCAACCATACTAGGCTGCCTACGTGTCAGGCGTACGAACCTCTCTAGACCAAACTGCCTTCTACTCTTATATTGTGCTACACTAACTATCTGATTTCTTAGCCTAGGTTGGATATATTCTGTTGTAAGTGGGTGTGTCCATGTGAAAAATAGTAATCATTTTAAAATTCAACTTTGGTCAAAATCTTAACTATTATGTGGTATGAATAAAATTTGACTGATTTTACGGTCGATAATGGTAAATATTCAATTAATATTGTTACTTAAATACTTTTTTCCCTTACCTATACTGCCACAAAGGGTGTAAGACGTGGGGATATAATATAAAACTGATATAAAGTAATCTAAAAAAAATTAATTACCTTTTGTAGTTTTTCTTTTTAGACACTGACTAAAATATATAATGTAGCAAACCAAATCAGTTTGACATAGGAAAAGGAATTAAAACAATATTATACATGGAGTACACAAAAGGTGAGATTAGAAAAATAAATGCCATCCATTGAGGTAATTTAGAGCCGATTCTTTAACCGCTTCTAGACGTGACACCACAAATCAAACCTCTACAAAACCGCTAGCCGGAGAGCACCCCTTACCGGTACATATTATATTATTCTGGTTTTATTTCCGGTACCCTCCAAGACCTCAGTAGGTCATTTAGAAGATATTGTTCTTTTACTCTCATATAAAGGAGGTATTTTAATCGAAAATATTATCTACTTTCAAAGTATGATGGATCGCTACGTTCTATTTTCAAAAATGTGGTTTTAAAATTCAATCGGTTTGTCCCTTGATCTGTATGTACTTAGGACTAAAGCAGAAATGGTTTAATGAATTTTGTTCAAACTTGATATTCATATTTTGAGCTTGGATTTAAAATCAAGGGTTTTTTACTTTTGACTTAGTTTTTAAAAATTAAAAATCCTCAGAAAATCACTTTAACAATTTAGATCTAAATTGATTTAAACGGAGTGTTTTAAAAGGTTAACTAACCTCGTATACTTAATTTTCTGTAGAGTGATTTTCAAAAATTGTAAATATTATAAAAATGACTAGTGATTTAGTTCAAAATTGGTATATGGAAAGTGTATTACTTAACTGATAAAAATAAATGCTGGTTTTTTTGATTAAAATAAAACAAAGGCAATCTGGCTGAAAACTTAATTTTGAGAACTTTCCAAAACATAATAGATTATATTGAGAAATTGTTCATGACTGTGTCGTATCATTTATTTTCGTGGTCCGCGTGTGTACAGCTGAAGTACGAAGGTAGTGCTCCCTAGAGTGTAGGCGTGGTACCTCTACACCTTGCCAACCTCTCCCTCCCCCCCTTACAGACTGTCTTCACCCTCAAACACCCCTTGTTCCGGTCTCACAGGGGGTCCTAGGGTGTGGTCCCGACCATATAGACACACACGCTGCTCTCCGGCCTGCTTCTCAATCGATACATATACACATACACACGTTCTGTCACACACGTCGAACCTTCAGAAGTTAGTTGAAGGCTGCTGGTCGGAGAGGGGGGGAGGGGGGGAATTAACTAGCTCTGGTAACAGAGGCTGTGATTTGATTCATGGTTAAGTGTAATTAATGTTGTTGTAGGCCTATACTACAGTAAGGTTTACTAACCTCAATCCTTAATATAATTGTTTTTATATAAAACTCAATTTTTGAACCTTCTCCCATTGAATAAGATTCACAACATATTAAGTCACACAATTAAACCTAAAAATTAATTTGAAATATGTTAAGTTATTGGTACCCAGCAGAGACATTTATAAAATGGAATACATTCACAAAACATTATTTGACGTACTGATACATTAAAGTAAATCTTACATCGTTCTTAAATACTCTATACAAGGGCGATACAAATAAGTATGTTCAGCCACACCAGTGAAATTAAGTATTTTACTAAACCAGACGTGATATTTACAAAAAATATGCCACATTTAGAATCGAACCAAAGTCCTCTAAACGACTTGTGGTGAAAAAAATCCAACCCCTTGGTCAAAGCAAAGAGCATTAGCATTTTGTGTATGTGTGCGTGCATATGTGAATGTGTGCGTACATGTGAGTATGTATGTGCAGTGTCTTAATACCTGTTTGTTTGGTGTTCAGATTTATACAAATGGGGTGAGGGATGATGAAGGTAGAATTTATATGAAGTGTACCTTTATTTGCGTGGAGGATGAGTTGTAAATTATTAAAGGAAAAGCATCCTCAGTACATCTCGATGTTCTTCGCGATGGTCAAACCAGTATATTGCAAGAGTGAAGCCCTTTAGGTAATGCTATTCATCGATGTGGGTTGTATTAGTTAATCACCGTCCTTAATGACACAGAGTCATATCAGTACTTTAAGTTAATACGTCAATTACAAATATAATCAAAAAATAAACCAAAGGAGTAAGGAAAGGGAATGTAGCACTTGAAGTCATGCACCAGTAATCAGTATTACCAAGGAGAGAGTATGAGAAATCTACAAAGATTAATCAAATGTTTAACCCCTTCCCGCTCTTCTAGCATGAATCCAGACTAAATTCAAACCTATACTCTTCCCATCACCAGTAAAATAATTTAGTCTGAGCCTGTTGCCTTACACCATGTTGCCACCAGTGCGAGTATCATAGTATCAGGCCCACCCTCAACAACTAGAGTATTTAAGCACATCGTTAACCTTCACCCCAGGGGAAATGTGAAAAAATTGTTTAATTCTCATCCAGTTTAGCTTGCCGTATACGGGGAGATCGGGTTTCGCGTCACTTTCCAGTGTACTGCGGGTGGTATTCCTCAGATACAACGCAGATACCATTTCTCTTTGTTCTACCTTACTCATGCCTTCCCTATTAGTGTAAATGTGTGGTTAACCTGGACGGGAAGTGAAGCAATGACTATCGGGGACAATATAATTTAGATTTTACTAGAGTAAAATGTAAAATAGAGGTGAGCACTTACATCCTAGGTATTTTTATTATTTATTTGGTTTTATGTTGTCTATTTTACCCTTTCCGAGCCTGAACGTATGGATACTTATTGAACATATAGAGTCCTAATCACTGTCTCATCGTAAGCATTGGTTGAAAGAACCCGGTATCGTCCAGGGGAATTTCAGGAGTGCGTTTGTTGAATGTATCTTCACAAAGAACACGTTAGCAAATAACCATAATAATAATAGCATAGAGTATTTGGGCCACATAAATCTAAGCTCACTCGTAGAAAGATTAGCCAGTACTAATGTACGTTGCCCAGAAGACGCCTAATTGTATTAATCGTACATACTTTCCGTGGAAGCTCTTTTCATGTCCCGATGAGATTAGAGGATGGCGGGAGTGAATATGACGGTGTGGAACCGGTGGAAACATTTAAACCTAGCTTTGTCCTAATTTACCGAAACCTGGACACCATTGGGAAAAATACCCAGGGCACCAGCCACGAATCAAACCCGAGATCTCTAGGTTCGTAGACACGTTAACTGACCACTACACCATGGGATTGGTCACGTTAACAAATGAATAGGAGACTATAGGTTTAATCAAATTGAGAAAATATGTTCATATCTCACCACTAGAAAGCCTTAGTGGGATGATGTGACTGAGGTTATAGGGAGTCTTGATATATAATAATAATTTATTCTTTCCTTTAAAGTCACTTATTGGCTGGGAGGGGAGATAGACATAAAACGAAATCATATGTAACCGCCTGAGAAACACTTACTTGGGTTGGTAAACACTAGCGATCTTGGTGGCTGAATAACTAATTAAAAACCATTGGTTTTATTCTCTCAGCTGGCGACTTCTTGGTTCACATATTAAATCAACTCATCGTCCTCCTGGAATTGACCATCAATCAACGGGCAATCAATCACGTAAGAGAGGCCTCAGTAATTCCCACCAGCTGGCACAAATATACAAATATCCCATATTAGAGGAACGTAGGGTTTGGTTTCAACCATCTAACAGTTTTCAACTAGCCTTTTTTTTTAAATGATTGATTGGATAATTTTTTATATTATTTTAAAACAATTTTAGGGGACCCTTGTTCGATTACGGATGGTGCTAATAGATGTCTTCCTTTTGTAAACGGATCCATCCTGCTATCCAATGAGAAGACATCTTAGAGCTAGTGCTTGCTGTGTAGAATCAGACCCTTATCCAACGTTAAACTTGTTTTTAAGTTATGCTATCCAACTGTTAGATATTTATGAGATAGTTCTGAGTGTGTAGTATCAGACCGTTTAGGTTTAAAGTTGCTGTTAAAGGCTAAGTTTGTTTTTAAGTCATGTATATGTTTATAAAGTTTACATATCCATATAAAATATATTTTAAAGCTAATAGCTTTGACGACTTTGTCATATAATTATTTATAGAGGCATTCGAATAATTTATTTCTTACTGGATTATAATAAACAGAATTATTATTCTTAAAAAGGTTAAGCGTTTGTGACTTAATTTTAAATACATGATATCTAAGAATAATTTTCTGTAATGATTTTAATTATTACGTCCTTTCTAATATTTTTAATAGACAAAGCTATGATATGTTAAAATTTGTTATGCTCATTTTTAATACTCTCACTGACCGTTGAATTATTGTTTTTTATATGGAAAATATTTATATTTAAAATTCCAGTGTGTTGATTTGATTTTCTGATTAATATTATATAATACCCGGTTATATTGTCGAGAAAAACATGGATCCCAGGAAATTATTTGGACAAAACTGAAAATTTCAGAATCTCCCCAGAATTACATACTTTATGGCATATCAAAACTCCCCTAAGGTCGCGGGCTTGGAATTTTTGGTAAAATATCTCTAAGTCTGATAAGTCCATAACTATGAACAAATTAGCCTTAAAGCCTGAAACAATTAGAATAAAACTCAAAATGGCATGATTTTCTCAGTGCTACATGCTATACAACATGTCAAAAGTTCCCTAAAGTCTCGAGCTCAGCTTTCATGAGAGAAAACCCCAAATTTCACAAGTGCATCAGTAATTGTAGACTAATTTGAACACAAATCAAAAGTTTCCTAACATCCTAGACTCTGTTTTCATGGTATAAAACCCCTACATTTTTTTTTGTTTTGGGGGCTAATTTACTCGTATTTGTGCACTTTTTGCACTTTGAGGTATGCTACCAAAAAAGCAAAGCCTGGGACATTATATGATTTTACATATGTTGTAGAGCATATAGCTCTGACGATATCTTGAAAATTTCAATTTTTTCCGAATTTGTTCCCAATCTTATCCTCATTTTCTTGGTCTAATATTATTTGTGTCACTTTTTAATGAATTATTTGATTACATTACACAAGAACCGAATTCTACTAAATTGTAAACAAACTGATACTATATTTGATCCTACGTGCACTACATATTAAAACGGAGTGCCACCTTGATCCAGTAAATTTCCTTTTCAAACTTACACTGGGCAGAGTCCTAACGTTTCTTGTCTACCTGCTATTTGTACTCTTGTTTTAAATGTAGCCATTAAGAGACAGTTAATTCAAACCGTGGTGATTGATAGTGATTGGTAGTGATAGCCGTGTCATCACTAAAAAGAAGTTCACAAAAGTGACCTGCGTCCTATGACACCAAGTCGACTCCAGTCGCATCAGGAGAAGTACACACTAGAAACTTGCGTCTATTTTGGACGTCCGCACACAAACTTCAAAAGCAGCACAATGTTGCTCTCAGTACGTGTGAACTGACCAATGTCTCGTCAGATACTGACAGGACGCTGAGAAAAGCACGCGTCCCATATTTTGAAGTTGTCACTGACACCAAATTTAAACCAGACATAGCATCCCATGTGAACTCCTTCATTCAAATCAATGTGATGCTGGAACACAGCGTCAACTTGGCTTCACAGGACGTGACTGTAAAAATGATGCACGTCGCCCGTGTGTACCTGGCTTAAGACCACTGCCTACATTTAGCAAGTTTTGTGACACCCAAAAAGAGAACAGTAGACAATTCCTGGTGGCAAACCTAACTATTCACTTACTTATGGAATAAAAATATCTCTCTCAAATTAAATGATGACAAAAAAATATTTAATTTACGAATTTTTTTAACTATAAAAATTAGTAAATAAAACAATTACTGATTAATAAAAATAACATTTGTATCAAGCTATGTCAACCAAACAAATGTGCCCGGATCTTTGCTCACATGATTTAATATCTAGGGCGTCACTCTTGAAATAAACTGGACTACCGGAGACAGGGAGGTATTGGTTCAAGTCACTGCTTGATACATTGAGGATATTTTTCCAGATTTGCGTTATTAGTGTTGCTTTCATATCCCATCTCCATGATAAAATAAGTGTATTTTCTATAATATACCCCTCTCATTCCTACACTCTTAGTTGGTGTTAATTGATACTAAACTTAACAACTAAACAACTGCACTAGTAGGCAAGTGGAATTAATGTCATGATCATCATTCAGGTGTTGCCAGCGACGGGGAGTTCAGAGTTTAAATCCTGGCTTTGTGTACTGAGGGTTATTTCATAGTAAATGGTTTATTACTCTCTTTTCACGCAAATGAGGGTACATTTTCTCTAAATTCTGCCTTTTTAATCTTTAATCTCCTTACTGTAGTTAACTAAATGCATATAGGCTGGAGTGAAAACAAACAAAGAATAAGTTACCTTTTTTTTTACATTTAACCTTAGCACATAAATCTATCCTTCTTCCCTTCCCATTTTTTCTAACAACCGTTTAATAAACTCTTATTTTCCCACTGATTTTGCCTCTCTCTTTTCCTCATAAACTCATATATCCCCCACTAAAAAGAAACATCTCTATTACGAGTTCATAAAAATTAAACTGTAGAAGGAGATGATATCCACGCAAACAATAGTATTGTGTTTGTTTTTATTGTGGCGTCGTGGCGGATGGAAGAGGGGATGAGGGTAAGTTTGACGTTTTGAAGGGAGAGGGGCATTGGATCGATATGTGAATGCGCTTGTCAGGAAAAAGGGGAAAGAGGGGTAATATAGGGGAGTGGTGTGTTTATAGAATTGAAAGAGAAATTTAAAAGGAATGGCTCGTTGTTATGTGGGCTACATTTCAGTAGTTCTGGTTTTGCTTAGAATATGTTCTACGAAGGCTTGTAGTTTGTATACACATTTTATATGAATGTATAATATAAGGAATGTACTTGGATGAAACAGCTAATTATATTTATTGGTACAACTTCTTTAGTAAATTAAACGATATAAACTAAGAAACATAACATGAAGATAGTTTATTCAAAGATAAATTAATATATCCAAAAATGAAGTCAAATGAAACAGGTACAATAACATTTCTAAAAAATCATCATTGAGCTTGTTATGTGGTAAAGTTCTGAAATTAATTAGCATAAAACCAGGAGAAAGTATTAATCTTAATTAATCTTAATTAATTAATCTTATTTAATTTAATTAATTAATTAAATCCTTTATACTTATTCACTAATTTTATGAAATATTTTAATTGTTACGTCTTAACTTTCATTTCAATATGTTTCATGTAGATTTTATATTGCTAATTGTTTTTTACATGAACTAGTTTCATGAATAGTAACATAGTTACCTATTTTAACCTTTTTATAATTCATCTTTCTATTGTCACTGTTTAAATATCTTGAACATTACAGAACATGTCTTCTTTGTCAACATATTTTCAAACTATTTACTGGTATAATTAATTAATCAGCTAATAAGTTCATTATTGTTGGCATACTAATTTAACTTTTTTGTTTATTCATAACCTTCATAAAACCTATAATCTTTATTCCAAGTATTAATTATTTTTTAGAGTCTTTAAGTTATAATTTTAATAACTAATCTAATCAATTTGCTAATTTACACTTTTCATTGCTCATCAGCTAATCCTTTAATCTGCTACTACTTAAATAGTGTTTTGCACAGATTTATATTTTTTCCTTGTTTAGTGCTAATTAATTTCAGAATTTTACTACTTAACTTTCTAAATTATGATTTTTTAGAAATGTTTATTGTACCTGTTTTATTTGACTTAATTTCTTGATATATTAGTGTCTCTTTGTTAAAATTATCTTCATGTTATGTTTCTTAATTTATATCGTTAAAATGACCAAAGTAGTAGTACCAATTAATCTAACTAGCCGTTCCATCCAAGTACGTCCCTTATATTATAAATTCATATGTCTCCTTACAACAATTAAAATGAATATTACTAAAAATTTTATATTATGATATTTGTGTAGCTTTTTTTATCAGCACGATTAGGCTATAACACCGTACCTGTTCAGGCTATACAAATATATGATATTTACTATAATGGGTTAGGGATTATAAAATAAGAATATTATAGGTATTTTACCTGTGTGGAAGGGAATTAAGAAAATACCTCTAGTATACCCAACCAGAATTCAAACCCTAAGCCTCTAGTCATCGACAGGCCATTCTAACATGAGAGTGACGCTTTAGACCATTCAGCCACTGAAACGAGCTAACATTTATTTATAACACCTGTGAGCTTGTTTGTAATTTGAATTTGTAATTCATTAATATTATTACTCAATCATGTCACTTCAGGTTAAGAACCCGTCTTACCTCAAGGATGGCAATTAAATTAGGTGTGTTGTATAGCTCAAACCAAGAGGCACATCGTGGTGTGGTTTTTATATTAAACTTTAGATAACAGAACATTTATTGAGATCATTGAGACAATTTCACTATATTTTACAAAAATAAAACAAAATCTAAAATAGTTATTATAAAAAGAAAAAAGATATTTTTAATTAATCCCATTTTTTGTCAAATCAGGAATACATAAAACTGCACTACGATGTGTTCTCTGGTTTTAACATAGCCGGTACATAATATCCCGGTTAATCGACCACCGGGATTGGAAAATTTTAATGTGAAAACTAGCATCCAGATTTATTTCTGAATAAAGGACTGAAAAATGCATCCTGAATCAAAAATATTTTATTATTAAGCCCAAATACAGCATGAGAAATTGGTTATTTTTTTGCTTCTGGAGTAACACATACGATATTTCTTGTTTGATTAAAAATTGGCAATACATTATCTTTTTTCCACCGTGTTTTACTAATAATTCCACCTATCCTCATATTTTCACTAACGAAGAAATGGAGTTGAAATTAGGAATGTAAAATCTTGGAGGAAATCCACATGAAATTGCACGGAGGGACAGTGGCAGAACATTTAGGAATAAAATCAACCTCACTACACACTACCAGGATTTTAATCCAAACATCTCCATCAACGGAAGTACAGTCAATTTAAAGTGTTCGAATTAATCTATACAACCACTGAAACAGATTTGACCCCAAAATAAGTTAATTTAGTTTGTAAGTAATATACTTTAAAATATAAGTGTTTAGAGACTGCACATGACTTCCTTAAAAAAAATCCAAAAAGGTAAGAATAAAGAATGGATACAAAAATATATTTCATCCTATCTGCAAGCTAATTTTTTTTTAAATTCTTGAAATTGTAATTTCCTGATTCTGTCACTTTAAAAATCTTATTAAAGTCATTAATAAGAGTATGGAAATATTTCATAGATAGTTTTTTTTTACATACATTACTGTTTCCAGACTGTGGCCTGGGTCAATTTTTTATTCAAGCCATATATTGTTCATTACCATCTGGTTAGGCCTGTAGTAGCCTTATTATATAATCTAGCTTAAGATTAAGACAGACACAATATCCAGTCTCCAGCAGTTAATTCATCACTGTGAAAGGGTAAACCCACATTTTAACAATGATAATTTTTTCAGCCATGCTGGGAATTGAACCCGTGACCCTTAGCTTAGTAGGTTAGACAAACACGCTACCGACTGTAATAAGGTGCCGGATAATTATAGATAGTTAATTTTGAAAATAAATTGTAGAACTAAAAAGTTGAGTTTGTTAAATTGTTAGATACCCCCAGCAGCCACGTGGTCTAAGACGTTTATCTCACGATAAATTAGATTGCCAGGAACAAGAGAGGTTAAGGTTCTGATTTCAGTGGGTTGCACTGAAAACTGCTTTCACATTCACTCTCAACGCATTCTCCTTAAAAAAAACTCCTGAGGTTAAGCAGATAATAATTCATTTTTTGGACGTAATCCTCCAAAATAGATATGAAGTTTTGAACATCTAAAAAGGGCGTTTTAATTTCTCCTAAATTGAACTCAATTTCCCACCACCTCTTTTCAACTACCCTTGCTAAAAAATCAATCGTAACCACACGACCACCTTGACGGATCATTGAAAGTCAAACTTGTTTTGTGTGGGGTTTTTTTCTAACAAAGGTTGAAAAGACCAAGCATTTCAGAACGATTAAATAACAAATAAAACCAAACAAATAATAAATATTGTCACAAAGCGAAACCGATCCTATTGATACAATTATTTTTTCCGGACGAACGTTTGTTATTAAAGTGACTTGTGGTGATACTTGTGTTTTATTTGATCATATGAGCAAAAAAAAAGTTTATTCTTAATTTTTTGTTATTTAATATGTATTACTAAGCCCGCAGATTACACTAGCACGCCACTTAAAAACTAACTTAACCTAGTCAGTACGTTAAGTACTGCACACACAAAGGATAGCAACTAGATATTTACTAATTGGATAGCACATCTTACAAGCTAATATAAACAATAATACACATCCAGCTATAACTGCTAAATAACTACTAAATGAATACTTAATTCTAAGACTTAAAAACGTTTAATAATGCACGCTCACCTCTAATTCTTAGATATCTACTAATTGAATAGTAGAAATAACTAAATATCAATTTTCCAAGTTTTTATGTTTGAGCTGACTCGTTAACAACTATGCCAATACATAATTACATTTTAACTTTACGATGTGGTTTAAATCAACCTATTTTTCGAACAAAGTAACCAATAAGAGGTGTCCGTCCATCCATCCACCCCTTTCTTCCAGAACTTCTATTTTATTTTCCCATCCTTCCCCCCCACTCCCTTCTACAACTCCTACGCTGGCTATGTCACAGTGTCCAAGTTTCCATAATCCAAAAGGAGCATATATTAGTCATAAAGTTAATTTACTACCAGTTTGAGAAACATTAGCCTCACCTATCATGCGTTTCCCCCTCTTCCTCTGTCCGTGTCTCACCCCCACCAATACCTTTTATCAATGTCTATATCTATATCTATGACACTGTTCAAAGTTCGCCTCGAGACTGAAAGCATATAATAACCCAATGCCCCAAGTGTGGGTTGGAGAGGGGGTATAGAGTTACCCAGACATAAAACTAAGTTTAATCTGGCGCGTTCCTGGACCGTTTAGGAGGGTAGTTTACCCGAATGAAGTAGCTGGGAGGGGACACACCCTTAGATAACCCCCTTCTTCCCTCTTCTGGCCCTACGGTCCGACCTCATAAGAAGGTTAAGATGGATCATTATCTCTCAAACCTCCTCCCCCCCTCCTCCTTCCTTCACAAAACTTCATCTTAAAGGAGAATACAAATGTCCCTAAATTTAACTACCAATATCATAGTTTGGCGACAATGGTCGACACTGATTGGATCATGACGGGGAGGGGAGGAATAGAGCTAGGAAAAGTGGAATGTTTCCCCCTTAAGATAAATAATTAAAAAGTAATCAAATTGTTTTTGTAAGAATCACATTTGACACTCAGCTCAGTAGGTATCACTTATGCCACTTGAATTGATGGTCCCGAGTCCGATTCTAGGAAAAGTTAAAATATATATTTTTTTTTTTTGAAATGGGGCTTTCTCTTTCTTTGTAATGAATTGATGACTGGAGCATAATAAATTGTGTATGTTCTAGAATTATTTTAATTTACAAGTTATGTAGGGCCTACTGTTTTAACAATTTGTTTATAAAATGTAGGCTAAATACCTCAAATAATATAACTAGTAGTTCTGTGAACAGCAGATATTGCTCCCTCCTTTCTAAAAATACTCAGTATTTAATGTTATTATGTTATATCCTGATTGTTACTGCATTCTTAGGGATTATCTATGGAAAAATTGATTTTTTTGATTTCTTGTTGAAATGTCTCCTATAATGAGGCCTTAAATTTGTAGCTAACACTTTGCCTTAGTGCTCAAGCAGATTCACACCTAGGATTCCTTGCACCCTTGGCAAGGGAGATGTATTGGAGCCCAACCCCCGGAAATATTAATTTACTGCCATAGGCACATTAAGGCTTATGTGTCAAAAAATTACTGCAAACATGATATTATTTACCTTTGATTTAGTTGTGAATGCTTTAATTGCATTGACAAAATGATCCATAAAATTTAATAGTGTAAATTTAAATTAGGATAAATCGGTTGTTTCAGCACCATAATCAACCATCGGTGTACTAATATTAACAGTGACTTCGGGAATCCCCGGCCAATTTACAGTGTCTTGATAAGCAATCGTTTTTAGTTGTATTTGTATATAATCGCCCTATGATTTATTTAGATGTTTATCGTCAGATATGTCCTCATTACTCACACCTCACTCTAGGTCTTTTGTTATTTTATAGGGGGCCTACACTTTTATTACACTTTATACACTGCTCAACACTGGCGATAGGTCCAAAATCGTGTACTGCATGAATGATTGATTGAAGAGTGAATAACAGCTGTCCAAGCCGTGTTTTCATACCAAGACAGGTGACCTGGTGGTCTAGGGGTAAGGTGTCAGACTTCTGTGCTGGAGTCCGGGGTTCAATCCTCGGTCTCGGCAAAGATTTATCTGATTGCCAAACCCTTCCTTCACCTCTGACAAGACGTGTATTAATCACAACTTGTGAATGTGAGGAATGCCAGGCCTCCACCGTGGTTCGGATTCCACGTTAAACTGTAGGTCCTCCATTTCATCTCACAATCACCCTACCATTACACATTAGCGTAAGTGCGTATAACCCGAACGGGTAGTAAGACGCGGTGCTAATAATAATAATAATAACATACCAAGACGCAATATTTAGAAATTACTATATTGTATGCGATCCAAGTACTTGAAATGTATTTATTGAGAGCTCGGTGAGGAGGAAGGGCGGAAAAAAAATTGCATCCCCCAATCCCCTGGGTTGTGCCCCCAGTGGGTGTCGTTTCCACTGACCCCTAGGTAGGCCTTTATGATAAAGATAAACAAACATCAGACAAACGAATACCATAATATAGTAATCACATAGAATAATCGTACTTCACGAAGTTTAAGACGTCAGCCTAGTGAGGGATTTCAAATTTTTTAAATAATACAAATGTTGTTTTGCTAAGGTTCAAAGAATATCCCTGCGAAATCTCATTACAACTGTGAGCGTATTTGGCAGTTATCGTGTAACAAACAGCAGGATGGACAACTTGCCAAACGTTCGAGCTTAAAATATTACGTCGCTTCACTTGGTCAAAACATTTTTTTTTTAAGTTACTCATAGTAAAGTATTTCTATAACAAATTTTAAATAACCCGTTAACGTAAGGGCGTTGTTGGAGCGGGCAACCAGTATATTGGACCATGGTTCAATCTGGCTAGTACTGAATAATATAACAATATTTAGCACCGCGTCTTACTACCCGTTCGGGTTATACGCTTAAGTACGAATTACGCTAATGGATTAGGAATTAGGAAGGTTGAATTTAGAGGAAGTGAACCCGCATTAGCTTGGAGGGAGAGCGGAAAACAATTTATGAAACCCCCCTCCCAGTTCACCCGACCGAGATTCGAACCTCGATCTCCCCATCCTCGGCGGTCGAGCTCAACACGACTAGCATGTTAGCCAACTACGCCATCGAGGCGGGTGGCTAGTACTGAAGAATATATATCTGTATAAATGTTGTAGATGTCTCACTACCTGTCCAGAAAATCCTCATCTTCATACTAATGAGGTAAGAGATGAGGAAGGTAGTATTTAGAGGAAAAGAGATTGGGAATTCATAAAATAAAAAACACCCACAAGACATCTTACGATAATTATAACCAGACGAGACTGACATATTTTTTCCACACGCCCATGTGTGTGTTTTCGTACATGTTTAATCAAAATCATTAAAAATGTGTGAAAATATAGACCCTAAATTAAGAATCAACTAATTCTTAATCTGGCTGGAAGTTATCTTCTTTAAACCGTTTCAAAATGTATTTATACCACTATAGCACACATGCAACGCGTGTTCCCCCTCGCCTCCCACTTTTCATCCCAACCCCCAGAATAACTCTAGTGGCTACTTTGGTCAGGCCATGCCGCCCCTCCATGAAAAGATCGTCAGCTCTGAATGCCAATATATTCTACTCTGGTACCTGTGATCTGAATATTAACAGTGGCTGGACATGAATCCTCACTATCTGATGACACAAACTTGGAGCCAAGGACGTTATATAAGGAGGTAAGCTCGTCGTGGCCATCTTGGAATGCAAATATATTCTACTAATACAAGTGGCTGGACATGAATCCTCACTAATCTGATGACACAAACTTGGAGCCAAGCGTGTTTTATAAAGAGGTCAGCTCGAGACGGCCATCTTGGCGTGTCAATATAATCTCTTCCTGTATGCCTCTTAATGCTTTAGATACTAACATTGACTGCACAATAATTCTCACTATTTGATGATATTGTGATAGAGCCAAGGAAATTTCATAAGGAGCTCAGTTTAGGGGTAGGGGGCTCTAATGGAAGGATCAAAGTTATAACATTTTAATATATTTGTCCCCATTATTAATACATTATTGAATTTGGACAACTTTATCTAATGACACAGCTTCAACTAAATCAAGAGTAAGAGTATTATATCCTGAGACTAGCTAGTGGCAGCCATCTTTGAATGTATATGTGCTCAATTTTCATGCATCTGACTGAAATAATAATATTTAATAAACGATAACAGATGCTATCTCATGATGTAGTTTTAACCATATCAAGGGTATTTTATCTGAAGGTTTAATCTAAATAGCCTAATGTAAGTATATTAGTACACTGTGGACATTAACCTTCGCTATCTAATAATACATCTTCAGACTTATCAAGGATCTTCTGTCTAAAGGTTATCTTATAGCAGCCTTATTATATTTTAATACCTTTGTCTTGTATATTATTATATTGGGAACACAATTTTTTCTATCATTCAATAGTCTTAATAATATCAAAGGTAGTTTATTATAATAACTTTGAACTTTCACTATACTCCATTTGTATAACATTGACTTGAAAACTATCCGCCCTTGTAAAAAATTACATCTTACTTTTTGTTAAATCCCTGTCTAGACTAAGGTAATTCTATCATGAGGTTAGTTTGTGACCTGACGATCAACATTTTCTTGGAATAACAATATATTACCTTGCATGACCTAATAATAAAGCGACCTTGTTTTAGCCACAACTCATGTTGAAACTACACACTGCATAACCTGTTAGTAAGAGTACCGTGGGTGATTCACTTCACGTAGAAACTACACACTGAGGGAATAATTACAATTACTGTACATTACAAGTTACAGTTAATTAATCGTAAAAGGGAAGGGGAAGAAGCATTTCATTCTTCGTGTTTGCTCAGCACCAATTAAAATCAAAGTTTTTCGCTCTCCGTGACCAAGTTGTTAGACATGTTTAGAAAGCATTGGGTCAATTTTTTGCTAAATAAAATAATTTTGTGTTTTTATTAAAGTTTGTCATATTGGTCATTAAATCTTAGCTTGGATTTAATTTGATAGATTATAGCTTTTATGAGGGCCTAGTTTTGTTAACCATCGAGAATATTTGCATTTAGCTACGCTAATTTGATAGGGATGAGAAAGGTATTATTTAGGGGAAATATACTTAATTTGCGTGAAGATAAATTAAGAAACAATTTTGGAAAAATATACATAAATCATCCTAACCCACCACCAATAAACCAGACAAAGTGAGATTTATGCATTTTTACAAGCGCCCAACTATGCGTAATAGCAATAAACATTATGATACAAAAAATATTGGTAATAATATTTCTAAGGTAGGAATATAAAGAACGTTATAAAAATGACATTATTTTTTCAGTTTTATAACAAAACTTTTTTTGCCGAAATAATAATAAGACTGCTTCTTACTACCCGTTCGTGTTATACGCTGAAGTACTCATTACGCTAATGGTTTGTGAATCGGAAAGGTTGAATATAGAGGAAGTTAACCCGCATTTGCGTGGAGGGAGAGTGTAAATCATTTATTAAAAACCACCTCAGTTCACCTGATCAAGATTCGAACCTCGACACCCCCCCCCCCCGTCCTCGGCAGTCTAGAACAACACGAAACTAACGCGTCAGCTAACTACACCACCGAAGCGGATTTTTGTCAAAATAAATTTAATATAGATTCAATACAAAGTTTAATTTTCTTCACCTGGTGATAATAACAGTTGTTGAATATCTGTCATGAGCATAGCGGCATTAAAAAGGAAACTTTTAAACAAAGAGAAAAAGATGTAATTACAATCTAGGACACATGTGCCAGATATTCAACAACTGTTGAGGTCACCATGTTGAGAAAATTAATCTTTATGGTTGTACTTAAGATTTATTTGGACAACAAAAGTTTTGATATAACTGTAAAATAACTACCCTTTTCTCGTTTCTACTAAATCCCCACCCTAAAGGGTTTTGAGGAGCTATGTTATTTTGTTCTCAGTATATATTCAGTTTTCATAGTGTATTTATCATATGTACATTACATAATAATGATATATAGCTGAAATAGCCAATCAGTACCCTGTATTTGAAATCTCTAAACTCCCCAAAGGTTGGAGTTTTTCAAACCAAATACTCATTCCCAATATATTGTTACTCTCTAATGTTTTGTTTTCTTTCGACAAACGCGTCTTTATAAAGCTAAATGATTTAATCAAAACAAAATGGTTACACCTATCTGACTGATGAGATAAATTGTATCTATCCCCTCCCTTAACCATCCGCACTATCGCTTTAGCCGATCATCTTCCAGTACGATCAAAATATCAAAATTAACAATTTTAAAGTCGTAAGATAAAAATGGCACATGTTATAAAGAGGATAAGTTATCTCATTTTCAAGGATGTTTCCTGCGAACTGTCTCAGTTCTGAGATCCAAACAAATGGTTAAAAACATAGATCTAGATTTTTTTTAACAAGATCGCAACAGATCATTCCAAGAAAACTGAAGATTGTTTTAGTCGTGTTGAGGCATTAGTGTGGAAGTATGACGCAGTGCTAAAACAACTTAAACAGTGTATGTTTGTATGCACGTATGCACGTATGCATGCATGTATGCATGTATGTATGTATATATGCGTTTGTGTGTAATGTGTCTTAAATATACAATATACACAAATATACATTTATTATACAGGGTGGGGCTGAAACAATTAGAAAATTAATAACTTGAAAAATAACACTTTAATTGAAAAATAAATATTCACTAGCTAAATTAAAGCAACCCACATAATATAATCTTCAATTTTTTTAAAAGATAATATCACTCTTGTGATCTCCATCGGAAGTCTGGCAACCCTCAACACGCTGTCCATCACTTTCCTCAGCATAGATCGTCTAATCATTGTCTTATCATATGTACATATATCATATCATATGTACAGTATGTGTGAGTGTGCCTTACACGTATTATAGTTATGCTATACGTAACATATTTGTGAGTTTAGTGTGAATGTGTTTGTATGAAATGTGTATGTTGTAAAAATTTAGCTAACTTTATGTCTTCACAAAAAAAAAGCTTATCTTACTCAAAATGTAAGTTTGGTTATGGAGTATAGCAGGCATGCCAATCTCGCAGCCTTTGGGCTGCATATGGCCCGATTAATTATCAGCCCATGAACCTTTCGATTAACAAACTCACAATTTAACCCAATTCATCTTATTATGAATGTTGTAAAAGTAATAATTTAAGTTAATGGACGTTAGTAAATTGGTCATTATCTAGATAAATACAAAAAGTATTTTGATGTACCCAATTTTCACTCCTTACTTGCCAGATAGTGATTTGAAAAACAAATTAACCACAAAATATGTGCAATGCTTGGCAGCCCACCAGTGTGTGAAAAGTTATTTTCTCTGATAAAAAAACAGAAACAAACACACGATACATCACGGCTTTTGAAATAATAACCGTCTTCAACTATGAAAGTGACTTCATCACAAGATTTAAACCCTTATATTCACACCAGTGCTTAAAAAAAATCAAATTTTTGGAGGGAAGTAAAAAATAGACTTGAGCAGTAAAATTTTACTCGTATTTAATTTTGTTTTTGTAATGATTAAGGTTCTGAAATTGAAGGTTTCTAGATAATTAAGATGGTGGCAACATTTAATTTTGAAATGTTCCCCCTTTGCTACCCTGTTTATATATTTAATGTTAATTTTGGGTCTGATCATATTTTTAAATAGCCCTAGCCAAACACAATTTTATTATTGCGATACAGCTGAACATCTGTAATGCGCCTTAGTTATCAGGTCTATCTATTTTCTTAATGCAGGTAATAGGGGATGAACCCCGTCATAGCATCAAAACTCAGACTTAGGTACCACTAACCTCTTGACCAAAAACTCGTCCCCATGTCGTGGTGTTTTGATTGCCGTATTATCTGACACGGTCCCTCCTATTTCCCACCTAAGAGGTGGTCACTGGTCAGTGAGTTCTGAATCTTACTGGGGTGGAAGAAAGGACTAAGGATTGAGCTCATCATCTACACCCTCACAAGCCCTCCTCCCCCCTTCTACCTCTTGTGTTACATTGCTCTAGTTAATATTCGCGGACTGTCGTCTGTTCTGCCCGCTTTGTACAGTGGCGCGAGCTACGAGCAAGAGTGGACTACATCCACTGAGATAATTTGTGTGTACAGATAACAAGTAGCTAACCTACTCATGGCTGTGTTGGACGTTTTACTTCCCGTCCAGGCTGTCCAAATATTTTCACTAGGAGCGTAGGTATGGGTAAGGTATAATTTAAAGGAAATGTACACGCATTTGCCTTGGATATAGAAAGGGAAACCGTTTAAGGAAAAACCACCCCAGGACACCCAGCCAATATTTGAGCCCCAAACACCCCATCACCTGTAAAACCATAACAGATGAGACTGACGTCTGTTTTGCTTGTCTGCAGATAAACTCACTCATAATCTGTCCACTGTTATATTGAACCAATGGGCACGAGGACTAAACGTCAGTCTCGTCTAGTTTGTATTGGCGGTGACAGGGAAGTTAGAGTTTGATTACCGGCCAAGTGTACCTAAATGGTTTTATCATAAATATATTCCCCTTCTCACGCTATTCAAATGCAGTTACATTTCCTATCAAATCTATCTTATTCATCCTTATCCTGTTAATGTTATTAAATGCTTATAGCCCGATTAGGGATTTAAGCTCATTGCAAAATATACATAAACAATTTATTAGTAACTTAATTGAGTGATAAATGAGAGATATTACACGAGAACTGAGCCCAAGACCTTAGAATTTGACCACCAATGTTCTACCATGAACCAATCTGTATATTAGATGGGCCAGGAGAGATGAGTGTTAAGGTATTAGTGCACAAGTCCCAAATATCTGGGTTTGATTCCTGTGTCCAAGCTCTCATTTTTCACTAAATTTAATTTGATGTAGCTATCAGAACTGGTCCTGTGGACAATCGTCACTAGAACCCGGATTTTTAGTATTAATCTACAAAATATGTACAGTACATGAATATGTAGCAAAATTAGTTAAAATATGTAATAATATGAAAATAAGTAGCTTTGAATAAACATTCTCTTCCCATTATAATAATAATAATTATTATTAGTATTAGTATTATTAGTATTAGTATTATTAGCACCGAGTCTTACTACCCGTTCGGGTTGTACGCACGTACGCTAATGTGTAATAGTAGGGTGATTGTGAGATGAAATGGAGGACCTACAGTTTAGCGTGGAATCCGAACCACGGTGGAGGCCTGGCATTCCACACATTCACAAGTTGTGAATTAATACACGTCTTGTCAGAGGTGAAGGAAGGGTTTGGCAATCATATAAATCTGTGCCGGGACCGAGGATTGATCCCCTGACCCCCAGCACAGAAGTCCGACAACTTACCTCTAAACAGCCAGGCCACCCCACTTTATTGATACATACATATATAATAGAAACGAAATTTAATTTATGGCTGCAAATTTCTGAAGGACGTTATAGTAAAACACTTGTCTATATATAAACACGCCACTTACTTTTTAAAGACTTGTATTGCATTAATAGTTTGTCTTACACCACTTAGATTTACCATTAGTTAAATATTTCAAATAAATAATTGGCATTATATAACTGATTTTATAAATCATACAAACACTAAAAACTTTCAATGAAACCTTGACTGTTGACGGCTATTAGAAAACAAGTCAACGTCAGATTTTTTAAAGTCTATTTACAAGAGTTATTTTACTTCAGTCATAGGTTACATACTAGCTGGTATTAATATTACACTTACACTATACTTATATAGATGGTTTGCCTTGTTCGCTTTTCAAAATCCTGTTCTACATGCCGTAGTATTGTGTCAGACTTCTAATTACATATCCTTGATTGATTTTGGGTTTCTTTATCTTCATTTATTTTTCCTTGCCACTTTATATCCGTTTATTCTCCCTACCAAAGAAAAACAGAAAAATAAGCTAATCAGACCCAATAATTATGGTTTTTACAACTCCTCGACTTGTGTTTACGAACTGACACGCCACGCAAGAAACGTTCTGCTGAAGCCACGATCTGGCAACGCCGCATTCTCTCCCCCACCCCCTTCACAGTACGAGGTAAAAAAAAGCTATGTTACGGCAACAATAATCCTCTTGAACGAGCCAGCATACTTGACTTGGACTTTGCTCACTGCCATCCCTTCACTGGATACCTTCCTTTATGAAACTATATGCTGCCTGAAAATTAGTGATAAATAATTTTAAATATTTTCCCCAAAAAATACATATAAATAATACCACTAAGAAAAGCATACAAAATGTCATTTAATGTAATATCTTCGAAAATATGTGGATTTCAGTGATATTATGTAAAAATATTTAAAATTAAAACTGAAAATACAGTCCTAAACAACCTAGGTCACCAACAGTTCTCGTCTCACATTTATAACTGGCAGGATTAAAAATGAAATTACATCAAATTCCTATCTATATTCATTATGTATCAGTTTATGAAACACATGATCTAAAATTAAGATGTTATTAAGTTTAACATCAAGTTAATTAAGGACATAAGTGACAGAGCTAGAGAGAGTACGTTAAAAAGGTGGTGCATCTGCATCAGGGTGAAAGGAAGATTGGAAAACCACAGGAATAATTTAGTGAACCTAGCCGAGATTCGGAATTTAACCTCCCCTTTATCACAGGATGGCTCAGTTGTAGCGTGTTGAGCCTGCTGCTTTACAAGTACACTCAAAGTACCTAAATAAATGTTTAACTCGATGAATTCATGAACTAATATATTAGAATAATATGTGGCTCACGGTGAATTCAGGTTGCCTGGAAAGGCCCAAACTTCAGGAAAACTGCCCCAGCTGACTATGCCGGGACCATCAGTAGAATGACATCTCACCCGCAGGCCCCACTTCGATGAAATGGCAGAGCTATTTCTCTCTGTTCACCACGCAATATTCTAGTGCTATCTGTCNTTTTATGGCTGGGTGGAAATCCTCCCAAAGTATGTCAGTTCTGTGTGTGTATAACTGTTACTCCTCACTTCACATTTTGTATTCTATTTAATCAATTCGACGGAGGAACAACTTCGAAGTTAATCTACATCGGTGAACAAGCTACTGGTGACTACGATGTGTGAGGCGTCGGTCTCTCCACCTCAACGCAGATGAAACCTCGTCTGAGACTATGATTATTTGAAAGTTAGAATCTGCGTTATAGTCGTAGTACTCGTTCTTTATCTATGTCCATATGACATTGTTATGTTTGTCAGATTAACTGACTTGTTTTTCTATGCCCATAAGGCATAGTTTTGAATAATGGGCTTTATGCTTTATGTATCTTGGTCCATACGACATTATTTAGTATGTCAGTGCTTCTGACTTAGTTTTATATACTAGGGAATAGTCATCACTCCCTACCATATTTAGGATCACTTAGTGGTGGAAATAAGTTTATCTAATGCTTTGTTCAATGATCTTACTAGGTCTGTGACAGATAGCAGTACCTTTTGTTTCTTTTTAGTATACTTTTTACGGTACGCAACCTGTGGGAGTACTACAAGTTCGTAGTAGTGGCCAACGGGAATCTTGTTTAGTCTCCGACCCCCTTCAGGCGCCGTTTGTGTTAGTTAATACATTTATTGTTTGCACTAGTTATTGTATGCCCAAGATTGGGTGGAAGTATAAACATACTATTGAATGTCCAGGCAGTACTCATTAGGAATAGACTAAATTGAAGAGTTACTAGACTCATTACTATACTAAACTTTAGACTCAACTTTATTTGTGTTCGTTCCTAGTTCCCAAATGGGAAGTATAAGTTTTTGGTAACTGATTTAATTTCTCTAAATAAGCAAAGGACTGTTTGACCTAAGACCTATTTGAACTTTATGTAATTCTATTAAACATTTTTAATTAAAGAAACTAATTCACACTAAATCAAAACTAAATAAAGCTACATTTTATAATGTTTCATTTTTCTAGCCGATAAAATAAAAAATAGTTTACTATGAATAATTGTATTCAGTATATATTCAAAATACGTTGTCCTGCCAAAATTCCTGACGCAAGATAAGTATTATCTCAAATTAGCATTCTAAATACTTGAATTTTATAAATAGAGAGATAACGTCATTTTTAGAAAATAATTTAAGAGGCATATTAAAAAGGCTAGTAGAACCCCGAATGGAAAATTAGATTGCCATTTACCTACCTCGTATCTAGATTGACTTATTTTATATTCAAGTTAAACATATCAATAAACAGTAAAACAATTTTTTTTTTGCATCATCAAAATGTATATTTTTAAATTAAACTGGGAATCCCTACTAAACGCTATTTGAATATTTCAACCACCAAACTCACTTTGAAAAATAACTAATGGGTTAGCGTACAACCCGAACGGGCAGTAAGACGCGGTCCAAAAAATAAATATATAAAACTGGTGTGAAAAAAATCTAAGCTTAAAAAACTTTTGAAACTGCATGCCTTTGAGATCCCCACTTGATGCATTTTTAGCTCCAATTGCGTTTTTGAAAACCGTCACATTGACGCAACCTGTAGGCTATCTTCCAAACACAAATCCAGGGGGAATAAAGCGACACTCGGGCCTGGTGAGCCAACGCACGCGTCCAATCACGGAATGGAAGAAATAAAACGCAGTCTTTTTTATTATTATTGTTTCCAGCCGGGATTTCCAAACACATTACGAAACAAACACACCAGTGGATAGTTCGTCCTGGGTGGCTTCCTTTGCAAGTTGCACTGGTTGCACGATTTTTGTGCCTAGCTCTAGATTATGTAGCTACACTTGAGTTCGATACTTAGCGCATGCACTTGGTTAGCTTGAATCAACAAAGTGTCAGTGGCAAGGGTCTGTTTTAGGCGTTGCACTTTTTGGCCAATTTAATTTACAAATAAATATCCCTGTGTATGTGCTCGTCCTATTTTAATACTTACTTCCCTGGTGCTAGCTTTGGATATTTAGGTTATGCTGTCATAGGTTAAGCTAGTATATAAGTTGGTAGCTCTGTATTATTGTTTATGTGACCATACTGCTAGCTAGATCTTACAATTATTGTTGTTTTTGCTAGTGTTTGATGTTCAGTGTTGGTTTCTTAGGTTAAGCTAGTTTGTAGTGTATGTGTGTGTGTACGTATTGTTACTTAGATTATAAAATTCTTAGTGCTAATGTTTTATGTTTAATTCTGTTGTACTAGGTTAATTTAGTTTGTAAATCTGTATCATTGTATATTTGTCCATCTTTTACCCAGACATTACCATACCTGGTGCTTGTGTTTGTGTTAGTGTTGTGCTATATTATGTTAATTTTTAAGATTTTTGATCATTTAGTGTGTTTATCAACAAAGAATATAATATATTAAACATTTTGTATATATTTGCCATTGTAAAACAAATTTTATAACTGTAAAAATATTTCAAGAACCCATTTTCTAATAGTTATTATAGATAATGTCAAAGCTCAAACAGAGAATTTACAAAATAACTTCTATAGCTTTGTAAACGTGGAAAATATACGTAAACTCTTTTAGTAGATTCTAACAAACACTAAATAAAATATAGCAAGAATTAAAGGTACTAATTAATATTGAATTCATTACAACCTTGTCAAACCATGTTACTTCCACTATATGTCATGACGTTGACATAAAAGTTATATGTATTGTTTATATGTATAAAAAGGATTAGTTACTATAGTAAATACATAATTGAAGTTAAATAAGTGGAAAATACTCATAATATATCATATGTATAGGGGTGGATTGAGTATTAACAAAATATACATGTTAAATTTGTTCATCAATATTAAAAACAAATCCCTTCCAGCTAATCGATTGCTTTCATATTACTTCAATCATAATATAATTACAGTTGATTAAAAACAAAAACTGGGTATTAAAGGCAATATTACTCGAGTATATTAACTATGTAAACGATACCAACGCTTCAGTTTTAGTTCCAGGGGCGTACAGGGTGTATTTCACTGGGAAGAGTTTGGATAGTTGCGTGTGTGGATAATTTTAAGAAAACTAAAATATCTTATAGCATTAATAGATATAAAAATAGGTTTTTGTAATAAAGACATTTAAAAACATTAATATGGGTGTAATAGTAATATAAATTAAGAAATCAACGTGATAGTAAAATTTGTATTAGGCCTATAGCGTAGACATGTGCTTCAAGAAACTATTAGGGCCTATATTAATTTTTGGTAGTATTATTTTAAAATTGTGAATCATCAATTTAACGTGATTTCGTAAGTAATATATCCTAATTACTAATTCATTCTTAAACTAATCAAAGGCTAATTTATGGGCAAATATTTATTTAAATGTGACCTATAATAAAGTTTTTGAATTTATTAAAAACCAGTTCGAGAATGATTTTTTAAAAAAAGAATTGGTAACGCACATCAGTACATTATTTTACAGTTTAATAAATGACATTGAAATATATTACTACAATTTTAAAATAATGTGTTACACAGATAAATAATGTATAGAAAATTTAATTTTCTGTATTTGCTACATACATTATAAATATTAGTGGAATACTATTCCAAGCAATTATTCTATATCCCGGTTCAATGGTCACTTGGTCTAGGCCCTGAGGCATCAATTTTTCAATATAACAGATATAAGGGAATGGGTAGGATCATATTTGAGTCATGGCCTGGCATACAAAAATGCTGGTACACTTCCTTTAAGTCTAAATTCTACCCTCATTCTCACTACCCCGTCATTCTATATATGTTGATAGCCCAGACGAGTTGTAGGACGCCTTGCATGGCTTACATTAATTAGTGAATGTATGGCTGTTAATATTACAGGTTTCATATTGTCATAATATTTGTAGGGGTCTCTAAAATCAGGTGTAGCCTATATAAATAGTTTGGAACAAAAATCACAAAAGCTTTTGTAATGTCACTTGGAAGAGCAATAAAGTTTAACTAAGCCATTTTTACTTTCTCGCTATCTTAAAGGTAGATAAATTATTGTGATCGTCAAAAAAAAATAGAAATCAACATTTTGATAAATTTCGATGTTTCATGACCCCCTGAATCCGAAAAAGTTGTTTTCAATTTTCGTCTGTCTGTACCTCGAAGTAGAGCCTAAACTATTTTACTGATCGAGCTATAATTTGGTATCTAGGTTTTTAATAGGGTTGCCCCGAGGGGTTTTTGAATTTGGTTATCTAACCCTAAAATTGTGCAGTTTACTAAAGGGTGAAAAGAGAAAAAATCGATTTTCTCAAAATTGGTTTAAAGATTTTGATTAAATTTCATTCCTAAGCATTGATCAATATTATAAACAAAATGGCTACCCTCATTTTTTCGGTAAAAGGACTTTAAGGGTTTCAGTCTGATGCGTAAATTTTCACCTTTTATCACATCTACGAAACTATTTGAGATATGAAATTACTTACCATCGCAAATATATAGGTATATTTATAATGCAAAATTGTATATGAAACATAAAGTCAATTTTCTCAAAATCGGCTTTAACGATTTTGATTATAATTCGTGTATATGCGTTGATTAAGATTATAAACAAAATAGATATTTTCATTTTCCTATGAAAATTAATTTTAGGGTACTTTACAGAAGCGGAAATTTCCTTATCTCCGCTTAGAGAAAATGTTTGTACAGCAATGAACTATCTCTATCATTTTAGACTAATTAGTCAATATTTACCTTTTGTCTAAATTTATAAATGATGCACTTAAAAGCAATATGATAGCCATAAGATGTGCAACCCTAGTAAAACGTCAAAAGTTTTAACCGTATGTCGAAGTTTCAATATGAATTATTAACCTTTGTGGACCCAGTATAGTTTCTTTTTGTCCAAATATACTAGTGAGGAATTTAATTCTTTAAAAATAAAATCATTGAATTTAAATCCGAGAGTTAAAAAACATTACGTGTATATGCGTATTTATGTGTGTCAGTGCGTTGATATCGGAATGAACTCTTTAATATGTGATAAATGAAAGTGTTATAGGTGTACGAAGCCCCATTTTAGATGCGAAATCTAATCAAATTTTATTAAATATTCCCGAATCCTTTTTGGTGATTGGATATCTCATTAATGTTTTATTTTTAATAAGAATTTATGCTGTAAACATTTTTGCAACTTTATATAATAAATATAATTTACAAAATGTTTAATATATTTAGGCATAAGCTGATAAATAAAGTAAATATCAAAACATGCATTTCAAATAACCCAGAGTTTTGGTGTGTTCAATAATTTACACTTTTATCAGCACAAAATTAAAACAATCGAATATAGGTGTTCTTCAATACTTTAATGGATGGCGCACCTTTGTATTTTCCGAAGCCAACATCTTTCTCGAAAAGAATTGAAAGATAAACAATTTTCTTAGTGAAGTCTAAGTTTTCTAAGCCTTGCATACTCTTTAAAAGTGTGGAGTCATATTTTAAAGTCAATAATTAAAAAAAACTCTGTGCTACAGCTTAGTGAAACCCAAAATTTATATTGGAAATTTGATTTTTTAAACTATGTGCAGAACCGTAAAAGTTCTTTATCCAATTTAATATTTCGCTTTCCCTCATTTTGTTTAGTACCTAATATATATTTAATAAAACAAATGTTTACCCTTCATATCCTTATATTTTAAAATATATATTTTCAGTCGTTTTTAGCAATCTCAGCACAAGATCATGTAGCTAATTTGTATCAAAATTTTAAGACTGAAATCAATCTCTAATAGATAAATTGATAAGTGTCTCGTTAAAACCCAAAATTATCATCCACAAGTAAAACAATATAGATAAATCAATAAGAATAAGAATATTGATACTAAAAAATATCCACAAAAACAAAATATCCACACATCCACATGCATCATATAACATGTAATAAAATATAAACACATAGTCAAATATAAACATTTGTCAAAATATCTACATGTACCTAACAAAATAACAAATATTTTAACTATATATATATGTGTATATATACACGCCTGTTACAAAATATCAACAAAACCAAATAATAAACATGTAATAAAACAGCCACATTTAATGAAATATCATCTTGTTATAATAATTATTGGTACAGAATTAAATATTAACATGTGCCAAAATGTTTACATGTAAGAAAATATTAACAAATAACAGAATACCAACATGTTACAAATGATCAACATGTAACATTAAAAGAAAAGAAAGCATCGTGAAGTTCTGACATTCTGGTGTGTAACTCAGATAACCAGCGATCAACGTTTGTGGTTTCCATTGTTTAACGGAAGAAAATAAATGGGCCATTTGTTTACGAGTATCTAGTATTACAGACAAAATAGAAAGACCATGAAATTTCTTACTGGTTCACTACAACCCGTATCGAAAACATACAACCCTGCGTTGTTTTTTGTGCTCACAATTCGTTCAGACTATCCTTGTGTGTGTGTGTGTTTAAATATATATTTATATATAAGCACCACGTCTTACAACCCGTTCGAGTTTTATGCTTCTATGTACAGTTAACTCGACATTAATGACACATTCAACAACTAATTGGCCTGTTTCGGTGTCCACATGGTCTAAGGTGTTACTCTCGTGTTAGACTAGACTGCTAATGACAGGAAGATCGGGGTTCGAATGACGGTCGAGTGTAATGAAAGTTATTTTTTTCCAAAATGATTTTCCCATCTTCTTCCATATAAATGTTTGTACACTTCCTCTAAATTCAGTCCTCCTCATACCTTACTCATTAGTATAATTAGTACATATGAGAATAATCTGAATAGGTAGTAAGAGAGGGTGCTAAAACAAAAGTGATGTAGTAGGTACATGAGTGTCAGAAAAGAACTATGATAATTATTTGTAATTATGGTGTTACCGGTCTTAAGATGAATTCAACTGAAGGGAAAACTTTAAACTTGGGACATCTTAAGTTAGTTAGCTATCTTTAAATCGATGGACAGTTTACTGAACCAATTCAAGGATAATTTTCCAAAATGGAATAGGAAAATATATAATTATAGCTTAGAAAATGTATAATTATAGCTTAGAAAATTTCTAATTAAATTTCACATTTTTTAATAAGACTTTGTCATTACTTTTAAATCTTTGTTGATAAGTTTTTAACTGACGATACTTTTCCAGAACATTTAAAATGTTTAAGCTCTATATAACCCGTATGAGTCCCAAAATATATTTTCAAAAAAATAAATCCCTCAGATACGGGTCAATATTTTTGAATCCACTAATATATTATTAGAGATTTGTTTTGAGTTAAGCATACGGCACATTTCTTCTATTGTTCGGTGATTTCTTGGCATCAGTAAGCTCTATGACTCTCGTTCATATGTCAGGTGCCATAAAAGTGAAATATTTGTAAACGCAAGATGTTAGTTGCTGTGGACGCTGGGTGAAAATAGTGGAACTATGAAAGAATCAACCTATTTCTTGTAGTAAAATTAAGGTAAGTAAACTAATTTGTTGATTTCTATGCTTCGCATCTTATTACTCTTCCGGGTAATGTAAAAATTTTAACTGATGTTGGAAGAACTAGGAAAGTATAGCTTAGAAGAAATGTATACATTGATTTTTTTACGAATGACTATTTGGAGCAACCTTTAGAAAATGTGTTTTTTTTACTATCAACAATATCAACATTATAATATACTAGCAGTTAGATCCGTTCTTCGTAAGGTGAGCCGCATCTATATCAAATTAGGGCATTCAACATCCAGTGATCAACATTTTTAAGGTTCCTCTTTGTACAATCCTGAACTAACTATGGCAACCCCAAGCCAATTATGTCAATCACTAGATTAAAATAAATTAATAATTAAATCTATGAAAAATGTATCTAGCCTCCAAAGTGAGTAAACGAACGAAAGCTATGTTTGCCTGATCACGATTATAAGATAAGTGAAACGAATTAATATACATTGTTACAGAAATATGTTGGGAAATTGAGCATAGCGGCTTACCAAAGAGCGTAAATGAAATAATAAACTATGATAGAGAAATAATGAATAAATGAGTATCATGGTCTATCCATGAACATTACGATTCACCTAGCTATCATATCTCGGTAACAGTCACTCCTACGAAAAATAGTCATAAGACCATTTTTGTAGAAAATTAAATTCCCTTTAACTTTTGTATTTATGCTTTTGTCCAATGAGCAGCCAGTCTTGAATCGGGTTTGGATCACTGGTGATGGTAAGAACATGATTTTAGTCCCAGGGGGTGAGAGGAACATTTTTATTACTAATTGGTTCAACAATATCGCACAAAATAAACATAGGTACACTTACTTTGAATTATACCTTATCCCCATTAGTGTAAATATGCAATAAGCTCTAACGTGGAGTAAGTTATGAGACCAATAATTTATCAGGGCTATTTAACGTGTGTTTTCTGAACCAACTTTCCACAAAATTACAAAATAGCTTAATTCTATAACTGACACAACAAGTACTCTTGCCGTAAATTAATCACCCTTAAAGGTGGTAAAGGAAATCCATTTTCAACCAAAGAAAATATGTTCTAGCCTTGTTAGGAATCAAACTGGGGCCCCTTTATCTCAGTAAGGAGACACTACCGACTAAGATAAGGAGTCAACCAACCAGTCTGCCTTAAAAAAAATCCGAAGTTCTTCGTCGTGTAATTGCGACATTAATTCACGGTTATCGTGACCAAACAGGGGCGCGCACACTCAATGTGACGCGTCGATAGAAGAAGTCACAAGAAAGACCGGCTGGTTAAATATTCATATACAAACTACTGTGCTACTTTACAGGCCAACGTGAAATGTTCATCGAGGTATGGATAAGGGTGGGAGGAGAGAGAGATAGGTTGTCATAAAAAAATAAACAACAAAAATAAAGGCGAAGCACATAAGTAGTGCTATCACATGCCAGCCGTGGACTAACGAAGAGAGGATGGCTTTGTCGTAGACTTTAGAGATTTAATATAGATAGCAGCAGCATGCTATCACGGGCAATTTTTTTTCTTAAAGTTTAACTTTGTCAAATAGACTCTAGATATCCCATAATTTTCTTTTATAATTTTACCTTCATTTTAATTTATCAAATGAGTTCCAATAAAGCAATAAAAGCGATTCAGTTTATCTTATCACGCACATAGGTGGCCCTATGGTCTAAGTATACTAGATTACGGATGACGAAGAGACAGAGGTTCGGATCTCGCGGGTGCACAGAGGGTGGTTTTCCGAAATGGCTTTCCACTCGCCCTTTCACGCAAATGTGGGTACATTCCCCAAAAATATAACCATCTTCTCTCAAACCCTTAGCATATTTAGTAACTAAGCTTACAGCCCAAACGTGTAATAAGATGGGGTGCTAAGAATTAATTTATCTTATCATACTCACACATCGATTACACTGCTTAGTGGTTGAATGTGTCACTAACATTGGTTCTGCTGTAGACCAGCTATGTTAACACTAATATTATATGTACGAAAGTCCCGAGGAACTGTAGAATTTTTTGTTCACCAGGTAAAAAAAAATAATTGTACCTTGGAAATATGAAAATAATTTGTACAGTATATATAAAGATCGTATAATTAAATATATGTACTACAAGCAGCACAGCCTTATCACTTTTTACACTTGGATTTTGTTTGGTGCGTTGGACAGTTCCATTATACAGGTTACCGTGCCACGTGCCTCTGCCAACGGTATTCCTGCAGGCAACTGGATGACTCATGTTTAAACAATATACAATTAGCTTTTAATTTATATAGTTTGGATCAGATCTGGTTTAAAAGTAGTGCTCAATATTGTAACAAGAATAGGGGCTTTCTTGCCACTACTTTTTTTTGTCACTGCGTCTATTTACCGGTTCCGGTTGTACGCAAATATTATTTACCCTAATAGGGTAGGGATGAGGAAAGGAAGCATTTTAGAGGTAATATACTCTCATTTGTATGGAAGGTGCGTGGGAAAACATTTAGGAAAAAAACTTCATTAGACCCGACTGGGATTCGAGTCCCGATCTCCTCTTCTTCAGAAAAGCCAATCTACTTATCAGTACTCTCTTCTTCCTTGTACAGTAAGCCTACATCGGGTAGGCTCGGCCAGCTTTATGATACGCAATAGGTAGAAGGGGGATGGAGGGGGAATACTTGAAAGGATCTAGAAGGATCAGGATTCAATTTCTTCGAGACCAGTATTCTGTAAATGGAGCCTTCCATAACTGAGCGTGACATATATTCAGGGCCGGTGGCGTCAGAGGGATTCGATTCTTAATACCCCAAGTGTGTCGTACCTCTGGACTAGTGTTGGAACTATGTGACAAGGGTAGGAATTAGACAGTACTCTCATTCTCTGACTATAAGATTGTTTAGGAGAAAGAGTAGAGAATGAGATTTGAAAGGTCAGCAAGTGAGACAGTTTGTTTTAATGCAGGATAAATAATCTTAAAGTGGGTATTTTATATATATTTGCAAAAGACAAACGCTTGTGAATAGATAAATAAATACACTATTTTTTTTATTCATTATTTAAAATATATGCAAAAAAAATCATTGTTAACTACATTTCATGGAAAAGTTTTTTTTTAAACAGTACCTTAGGCCTATAAATGATACTATGCTACTTTTGTATTGAATATTTGCACTTACAATTATAATTATTTGTATTACTATAAATTAATAATTTATGCTCACATAGATGAATGTATAGTAAGGGGCTTACAACCATTACATACCTTACCAACTTATTATCTCTCTCAAACACTTGCCACAACATATTAACGGTTTTTTACTTTCTTCTTTCTAAAATGTCGTATGAATACAATGAGAATATATGTTACGATACACCGCACAGACTTTTTCTCGCTTTTATCTCAATATTTTTTAGATAAAAGCTAGAGAAATTCAAATAAGAAATCATTAATTTTAAATGTATTTAGCACCCCATCTTTCTACCCATTCGAGTTATACGCTTAAGTACTAATTACACTAGTGGATTAGGAATTGGGAAGTTTAAATTTAGAGGAAGTGAACCCGCATTTGCGTGAAGGGAGAAGGGAAAACTTTTTATGAAAAACCACCCCTAGTTCACACGACCGAGATTCGAACCTCAATCGCACCGTTTTCGGCAGTCTAGCTGAACACGACTAGCGCGTTAGCAAACTACGCCCCCAAGTCGGGTAATTATCTTTAAAAGTACTACAACTTTACAATAATAAGTTATTTTGTATCGTAAATACTTGCGGAGAAAAGATGAAAATTTGAAGATTTTACCCAATGTAAGTTACCCTCAAAGTCATTTTCACGAGAGAAAGAGAATTTTACATCTTGTTTATAATGATATAACAGTGTCTAGATATAAAATTTAATCAAGATCGTTCAGTAAAATTTCGATAAAATCGATATTTTCACTTTCTGCACTTCAGTAAACCCCCTTAAATTTAGGGTTAGATATATGATTCTAATAATCCTTCGGTGGGACCTTAATAAAACTTCAGATACCAAGTTTTAGACCAATCTGTAATATAGTTTTGGCTCTAGCCTGAGGTACAGAGAGAAAAATGGCAATGTTAAAAACACTTTTTAAGTTTCAGAAGATCACGAAACGTTGGAATTTATCAAAAACTCGTGTTTGATTCTTTTTATGATCACAATAATCTTTCTCCGAGGTATCAAGAGAAATTAAAAATATGGGTTTTTATTCCAACATTAATATGTATAGTTATAGATGATACCTTTTTAATGTTTAAAATATACTAAATGATCAGCCCTGGGGATCGATATGATTGGCTTCAAATAATCTGCAAAAGAGTTACTACTACAATACTTTATTTTATTAAATTACAGTTTATACTTTATAAATAAGATTCGACATTATTTGTTTCGTTTATTGACGTCAACAAGTTATCACCTAGTGAATATTTATTTGTTATTATTTTTTATTAATGTTTGTTATTCATGATTTTATGATGTTAAAAATAATATTTACTCTCAAATTTCAGTAACATTTTGAGTTATCGAGATTATTGTGATGCCTGGAAGTATTTTAAAAGTGCAGAAGATTAAATAAACCTGAAACTGAATAAAATGCTCTAAAGTAAGCAGCAAACACAAGTCAATTATAAAAATAAACTGAAGAAATAATTTTCAATTATTTAAGTCACTGGAAAATGAACTACTTATTTGGATCTCCTTTTTGAAGAATTGTAAAACATAAAACCTACTTCGATGGAAAATGGAAGCAATTTTCCACTAAGTGTACAAAATTTCTAACATACTCTCGCTTTAGTTATCCAGAAATGCTATATTATCAAAAATAAGTAAAATAAATGTTCAAAATGCAAAGTAATCAAATAGTCTAGAATAAATTTTAAAAATCATAAATAAAATTATATTCTTGTTTTGACAGTAAATTATGGGATTTTTGTATAAATTGTATTATTTTAAAAATCTAATACTCTTTTTTTTTGCCTTAAATAAAACGGTAATAATAATAAATAAGTAAATAAATATAATTTTTTATTTATTTATTTTTTTCAAAATTTTAAGGACCCAGAAATTACTCCAAATTCTTCCTGACTTCCAGAAAATTTAAATTCGGGAAAAATCAGAATTCTTAATCTCTACCCCATTGGTGTAGGTAAAATATGTATATCCCTTCTGTGGGTAAAACATCATTAAATAAAACAACAGATTTAAATCTTATTGAGCTAGCTGAAAATAGCTCTTCTCACAAAGTGCCCTTTGGTTAGAAAATTTAAATGAACTTATGGTTAAATTGGGGTACTAGTTTGGTGGTTTGGTGCGGTGTCCGTTCTAAAGTTTGATTGGTTCATAAGTGGTGTTCTGATATAATGAGTGGGCATAGAAAATGTCAGTTATATACCGCTTGGTTAAAATTATTTAGAGTTTTTTCTCTAAAAGAATCCCCTACTTATTAAAATGGTTTCATTGAATAAATATATAATAAATTATTGTTTTGGATTGAATAAATTGAAATATATATGGCTATTTCTCTATTACCAATTTCTTCATACCATCGAGGTTTCATTCGATGGATAAATAATTATAGTTTTGGTTTGGACACTGTTAATGAAGTAATAGCTATAGCTATGCCTCTAAGGCCCTTTTATTAAAACTATAAAAGTTGTATTGGATGAATTAACAATTCTTTTGGATTGTCCGATTTTTATGATTTATAGTTATGCCTCTAAGACTTTATTTCATGCCATATAAGTTTTAATGGCTATATAAATGATGGCTTTGTATCAAACTAAGTTAATAATAATCGGGTTTTTACACTTTTTAAGTTTGAAAATCCCATAAACTTTCCGTATTTTTTAGGATAGAAATATTCCTTTTGCTGTATCTTATATAAGTGGATTTTACTAAGCATAATATTTTGTCACTTTCATTGTGTCCTATTATATTATTGATAGTATAATTATTTAAGATAAAATTGTCAGTGCTGTTGAATAATTAAATCAATTGGAGATAAAACGAATAGCTTACATTTGGCTATGCCCTTCTTCATATTTTGAAATTTATTGCAAAAATATCTAAAAATTCCATTGCCTTATTAAAATTTCCTTTAGTTGTCTTTGAAATTTGCCTGGTAAACCAAATTATCTAACTTCTCCACGTGAATATCAACCCAGATGTATATATCTGTAAGGCCATTTACTTAGTGGGATTAAAGTTTTGGTTACCCTATTTGGTCTTGGGGTAAGGTGCTCGCCTCAGGACCCGATGTTCGTGGGTTCAAACCCAGCCGAGATGGACGGATTTTTCTTGAGCGATAAAAATCCGTAGCACAGCTTTCTTCAGAAATAAATTAAAGCCGTTGCGTCCCATGTCAACTGTGGCATCTAAATTAAGCCTGGATTATATGGAAAAATACCTTTCCTGGTAAAATTGGTAAGCCCTTTTGCTCTCATTCATAGAAATTCTCGTGTGCTGATATAGTCAGTAGTTTCAGAAAGTGCACGTTAAATACATCAAATGAATAAAAAATATAGCAGTTTCAATGGATGAATAAACCATAGATTGGGACTGAGCAACGTTAATGAATCATGGTTATGCCTCGAAGGCATTTTCCTGAATCCCAGAGAATTTGCAATGGATAAATAAACAACATATTTGGGTTGGACTAAAGTTATAGCTCACAGTAATGGATCTAATACAAAGCAAACTGTCTACTCAATCCTTCTCAACCCATGGAATAATAATAATATTCCATCTGATATCAAAGCAAGTGTTGGTGCCGTGAGCCGGTCTCCTATCAATGACTGCTATCAGGAAGGAAGGAAAGGAAAGAGTTGAAACACACAAAAGCATATCTCACCGTCTCTTCGCGTGCGGGATTGACCATTCCGTGATCCCCTTCCCCGTCCAATGGTCGCGGCCACCTCTGGCAACAGAGACAGCGTCAACTACGAGGGATGTGTCAATAGCTATGTTCTTAAAATTGGCTGTTTATTGTTGCTGTCTCCTGTCTTAGGTTAAGTTTTTATCCCTTTATGAGTTCGTCCTGCTACCCGGATACCACAATTCCTGGTTCTAGTTTTGGTTGTTTAGTGTTGCTATCCTAGGTAAAGTTAGTCCGTAAGTTTATGTTCCTATATATGTGTTCACCCTGATACACAGATACAATTATCCCTGGTGCTAGTGTTGGTTGTTTAGTGTTGCTCTGTTAGTTAAGGTTAGTTTGTAGGTATATGTCTGTATGTGTTCGATCTGCTGCCCAAATACTACAATTCCCAGGGTTTTTTTTTAGTGTTGCGTGTCTAGTATTGCTGTCATAGGTAAAGTCAGTTTGTAAGCTAATGTCATTGTAGATTTGTTCGTTTGATACCCAGATACCGTACTTCAACTATTCTTGGAGCTAGTAATGGGTTTTTAGTGTTGCTGTCCTAGGTTAAGCTAGTTTGTAAGTATATATCCCCATGTGTGTTCTTCCTATAACACAGAAACTATAGTTTCTGCTATACCTTGATTTTATCTATGAATTAACATGTCTTTTAAAAATACAATTTTTTTTTACACTCAACATTGATAACATTTTACTATATTTTTAGTGTTATTTTATAGGTATTGATAATATCTATCAAAATTAACAACTTCAGATCAAATTGCTTGATTAATTATAGCTTCCCCGTCCCTAACACATAATTATAAGTGAATGCATTTAGTCTGGATGAGTAATAAAACAGTAAGTATCAAAATATCTGGCCCAATCTTGAAAACGACGTGGGCTGGTTTGTCTGACCAAGTAGTCCATGGGCTCGGTGTGCGTGTGTAAGGCGGATCCCGGTCATCAGGAAGATTAAAGTTCACGGGGGGTCTTCAGGGATTACCAAGACGTTGGGGTGCATAACGCCCCCTCCCCCCCCCCACCTTATACCCATTTCCCTCTCTCACTAGACATCCTCAGTCAACTCTGACAAATCTCCGTTATGAAGCCAACAGGGTTCTATGTGCGAATAGGTTAAGATTCAAAAAAGGATGCAGTGACGTTGGAAAATCGACCTTATCGAATATGCATTTGAGACTCATGTAGTTTTACCGTTTAAAGCGAGCTCCCTGTAAGTGGGGTGATATATTCTCATTTTTAGAAGGAGGGAGATAATTATTTAATTTCTACTTTCGCCAAAGTGTATGAAAAACTATTATAAATTGATATGTGACAGTGAGCTGAGCTCTTAGATGTTTTTAGGCTAATGAAGATTTTAAAAAAAAGTTCTTAAAGCCAATTAAAACCCTGTCATCAAACTAGCCTATCTTTGACTGTTTTAGTGGACTGTTTGAATAATGTTCAATGGCATAGAAGTACACACTTCACATTTTTATTTAAATTAAAGCAAAGCATGTCTCATTTGAAATAACAATTGGTCTCTAACATAGTTGAGTTATTATTTTTATTGCTATTATTATTATTTTTAATACTATTAATAATATTATCATAATTATTAATTATTACTACCATCATCCTCATAATTAATGATAATACTATCATTATAATTACAATATTTTATTATTATTATTATTATTATTATTATTATTATTATTATTATTATTATTATTATTATTATAACTGACCGTCATAGCTCAAGTCAATGTGGTCAAACTGATGACCCACACTCACGCAGTAGCCTGGGGGAAAATCAAAGGAGTACGCTTGCTGGAAGATGTGAAACAGCTAATGATTAAAATAAAAATGTGTATTTTAAAAGGTCATGATTGCATTGTATTTTTCATTTATTTGTTTAGTAAAAATATGTATAAATATATATTTATAGTGCTAAGGTGCTTTGTGTAACTCCGTGTGTGTTTATTTTTGTGTGTGTGCGCGCGCGCGCGCGTGCATATTTCATAACATAATTTTGGGAGATTGATTTTAAAAAATGTTGACAGTAACGTTTTAAAAATTCAACCAACCAAAAATATAATTTATATACAAGTATTTAAAATATTTTTGACTAGAAGTTTTCTGTAGGCCTATATTAAGTTGATGTAATTACTAAATGTGTCTTCGGCGTGCTGTGCAAATTTATAGTCAAATTTGGCCCTTGGTATAAGAAACATTGGACCACCCTGACTTTAGTTGATTAGTAGAGAACTTTAAGGTAAACTGTTTACCATACGAGTCAGAACACTATGTACTAATCAAATGGTGCATCCACTGGGAGGGCTAAGGGGGTTAAAGCCCCCCCCCCAAATCAAAAAGTAAAGAAAGGAAAAGAGAAAAAACGCAAAGAACACCTTTATTCATTCATGGACGTGTCTATATCTTATCATTTTGGAAAGTGATATTTGAAACAATTATTTACATATCGGCCTATTTATAAATTATAGTCTTTACAACATCCTATGATTTATTTCAAAGTAGTCGGACCCTTGCTTCTAAAACCTTCCACACACCGCAGGTGACCAATCACAGAACGCTTTCCGGCATTGACTTCTGGATCTTTCAAGATAATTCTTGGCCGCCTCTTATAAACGATCGCTGTGTCATAGGGCATATTTTCTGGGATTTCTTGAACTGTGAAGGGACTAGTGTAAATCGTGAATTTGTTTATCTGTTAGTGTTGGTTTTTTATTTATTTAGAAAAAGGCTGGTATCAGCACAAATACTTTTCTATTCAATAAGGTGAGTCCATAATCTATACAGACATATTTTTGGCCAGCTTTTTTATTTCTAAATGTAACTACTTCCTCAAGTACAGTTTCAAAGAGACCCCCCCCCCCTTTTCCAACCATATTCCTGGGTGCGCTACTGTACTAACCTAATATAGGATAGGATGATTGTTAGGCTAACGTCTAACATTACACCAACATCTGCACCTAGATATTCACTAATTGTATGATTGGACTCACAAACTAACTTAACCTTGGACAGCACGTCTAGTACTGCATACATAGCCCTAATTAAAAAGCAGGACCTTTAATTCAACCTAGGATAAAACTTCAAAAAAATTACACACCCAGCATTTTCATTATTAATCAAGTAGTATTATTAGAAAATGTGCATTAAATGTAATAACCATATTTTTAAGTTATTGCGCTGACACAAGGGGATTTGAAAGTTTAATCTAAGGGATAGGGATGATGTGAGCTTATTTTACAGAGAGTTAGCTCACATTTGTGTAGATAGAGGGTAAGAAACCCATAAGAAAATTCACATTTGGAAATAAATCCTCCAGGTGATCTCCTGAAATTAGAGTGGAACCTCGACTTCCTGTAACCAACAAGACAGTATATGTCAGGTCTAACGAATTAGAAGACGTGACCACTGATACGAATATTTTAAAACTTGAATGTTCTGTGTGCCAAAGTCCTCGCGTAGCCCAATTTCCTGTCGGTGATGTTCTCAGTACACCCTCACCCCCTGTCAATATTTGTTCTAGCCCTCCCCTCTCCTTCCGCCCTTCCATCCTTCATCAAAACCACGGGGCCTGAATGAGAAAGAAGAGCATTGTTCTAAAGCCCCAGTCGCTCCTGATTGCCTTTCCGTCAAACAACCCTTTTTTTCCTCCGTCAAGTCGTACGCCTTTACCTGTCTGCGTCATCTCATATAGGTGCCGCGTTACATGTATGTCTGTGCCTAGAGCTCATAGGTACATACCATCCATGTGTAGGGAAAAAAGAGGGAGGGGGCTGTCCATTCTCTCGCAAGACTCGGATTAGGGGAGGATTTACAAGAGCGAAGGAGTAAAAAAAAATGAATGAGTGGAAAAATGTTATCGATTTGAAGAAACCTGCATCAGTGGGCACACAAACTAATTGTTAAGCTCCTCAAGTCAGTGTTTTATGGTCACGTGTTAGTTGGGTTCATTTCTCCAACCCTCTTCTCTCAAATTCGGATACACTTACCATTTATTCTAGCTTCATCGATCCTGTAAATCTACTTACTTACTCTATGGCATTAGGAACTCGAAAGTTTATCGCCACATTTAAAAAAAAGAACGCCACCTATCCCTATCTTGAGATAATTCTATCCAATCCACCTCATTACACCCTATTTCTTTAAAATCCATTCCTTCCATCTCCATCTAGGTCTTCCCATGAACAAGGCTCAAAAATCTCCTATTAGTGCTTCAGCGAAGTTGTAGGGGGTCATAAAACGTTGACATTTATCAAAATCTCGAGTTCAAATTGGTTGATGATCACAAAACTTTCCCTCAGAGGTTTCGAGAGAAAATAGAAATATTTAAGAAGCATATTTAATAAACAACTAGACGGAGTCCAATATGTAAGAAATAACTTTGAAACGCTTTGATATTGTGTCTTGGTATTTTTTACTTTCTCAAAGAAGTGTATTTAGAACACTTTTTTATGGTGTGGAATGTAGATGAAGGCTAAAGTTTTGTTAGTTATTATACTTTAAAGAAGGTTAGCAAAAATATGGACCTAGGGATAATATTTTTTTTTTCTAAAAAAGGGTTATCAATTATTATGATATTTGTAATAAGTAAGTTTATCGTAAGGTTTTTTCCACTGTGTATATATTAATTTGGGGTAACAATGATTGGAGGAAAAGTGAGATACCGTTGGAAATAAAAAATCTAAGCCAAAGGTCCCGGGTTCGATTCCCGTGTCCAGGTGTCATTTTTCAATTTTCAGAATATGATATCTAGATGGAGTATTTCCAACTAATAGCATAAATAATAGCTTTGGCTATTTAATTCTTAAAAAATCTTAAGTTCATCCGGACTGAGTCAGAACCCCATTCTCTCCATCACTGGCTATTGAGTTTTATACTTGAAGCCTGAGCCCGTGTGATCACCATTATATGTAGTAGGACAGAATTATGGAGGAAGTATAGCCACATTTTCATGAAGGCAATCTAAAATAGTTTGTGAAGGGGGAAATACCTCCCCTTCAATACTAAAATGGTTTCCCATTCTCCCTTCATGCGAATAAAGGTACTAATTTATGTAAAAATTCTATCTTATTTAGCGCTAATCCTTAAAAAATAGATATACGGATATTCTATACGGGTAATAAGAAGAGGAGCACTTAAAAAATAATTCGGTGAGACGTTTTGGCGTAGTTGGCTAACCTGGATCTTATAACAAGTTGTTCTTATTGTGATCAGACTATAGGAAGAGCCCAGTGAAGTGGGCCTAACTGTCGCGTGCTCTTGGGGGNCAGCTCAGTGGCTCGGTCCTCTCTAGGTTGTTGTGACTGCATGGCTGAATTTACATAGCCCTGATATTGATTGGAGGAACGACTTAGAAAATTAAAACATTTTTCTTTGTTGCCAACATTGATACTATTTTACTAAAGTCTGTTCAGCGTAGGAATTGTTTTCTGAAAGGCCTTTTTCACCACCAGAAATATATTATATAGTAGGGTATTGGTAGGAAAAAAGACCTTTCAGAGAGTAATTCCTACCGTGAATGGATTATATATTATGTGTGTTATTCTGAGGCGATCAAGATGTGGGAATGTCCATGGATAGATAAGTTTAGTTAATATTGTTAAAATCTTGTAAATGAACAGCAACCAAATGGTCTAAGACTCTTAAGGCATCCCTCTCGCAGTAGGAAAAATGGACTACCGATGTCGGGGAGATCGGAATTTGAATCCCGGTCAGATGTACTAAGTGTTTTTTACTAAATCTTTTATAAAGGTTTTAGCACTCTCTCTCCACGCCAATACGGGTACACTTCCTCAAAGTTCAACCTTCCCCGTTCCATATGCATATTGCCCAAACGGATAGTAATACGCAATGACAAATGAAAGTATTCAAGGCTTAGGTAGTAAACGACTTCGTGTAGACCAAAGGGCTTTTCAAAAGAGGTAAAAAGGTTCGAATATATATATATAAATATATATATAAATATATATATATATAAATATATATATAAATAAATATATATAAATATATAAATATATATAAATATATATATATAAATATATAAATATATATAAATATATAAATATAAATATATATAAATATATAAATATATATAAATATATATATAAATATATATAAATATATATAAATATATATATAAATATATATAAATATATATAAATATATATATAAATATATATAAATATATATATAAATATATATAAATATATATAAATATATATATAAATATATATATATAAATATATATAAATATATATATAAATATATATAAATATATATAAATATATATATATAAATATATATAAATAAATATAAATAAATATATATAAATAAATATAAATAAATATAAATAAATATATATAAATATATATAAATAAATATAAATAAATATATATAAATATATATATTTATTTATATATATATATATACCAAAAAATATATTTTTAAATATTTTAACTTATTTTTCTAGTTTTTTAAAAAGACAAATATATTTATGAAATTTAATTTTAATTATTTACATATTTAAATTGTTGTTTATTGCAAACGTCTATTAGGTTCGACATATCAAATGAAAAATAATAGGTTGTTAAAATCGGATGTATGGAACTACAATGCAGGTTGTATGATTTTATCCACAAATCAATTTGTGCTTTGTATTATTTCGCTAAGGTGATATCACTAGATTAGATATAATTTTTAGAATTATGGAAAAACGCAACCGATTTTTGCATCATATCACATTTAAATTTTTTCTTATTGGGTATATGTGTAAAATTGATTTCCACAAAATGTAACATTTAAATGATTGTTTTCACTATATCCCTCCACTGTTGTGACATGTATTTATTATATACAAACATATCACGTTTATAATATAATAATGATACATCCATGTAATATTTATATGTTGTAAGGCTAAAAATCAAATTATATTCGGAGTAAATATCAATATATATTTTTAGGAAGTGTTAAAAACCCAATATTATAGACTTGCGAGACATTCCCAGCTGATAATTATCACAAATATTTTTTAATTGTCCAAAACACAGGGTTTGTCCTAAAGGGAGATAGTATTTTCACATGTAATATGTAAATATCTAGCATTTTTTATCACCATTTCTTTCAATTTTATTTTAACTTTGAGTTATCAATAAATAAAGTATATTTCATTTTACATATTTTGATTACTCCCTTTTCCCCGTTTTTTGAAAAATTGTGTTCGGACTATCTAGAATTTAGGACTCTTGGACTTAGGTCAAATGAGATCTTACTGTCTATAGATCATGTCTTCACTATTGAACATCTGTAAACTTTCCTATTATAGTCCCTGAAGTAATTTATTTTACTATAAAAAAGTTTATATATTTATTATCGCGTCCTAATATCCGTTTGGGTTGAACTCATATATACTACTAATTTATTCTAATGTTTTAAGTATGAGAAAAGATGAACTTAGAGCATAGTATAAAATAATTTAGGAAAATCATCCTCAGAACATCTGACAAATATTCTAAGCCTAATCTCCCAGTCATCGGCAGTCAGTCTATTGCGAAAGTGACGCCTCAAACCATTTGATCACTGACACGGCTAAGGGAGTTAAAATCGATTTTAATGATCTAGAGAAATTGCTGTATAAATTAATTGTAGTTTAATGAAAATGTGGCTTGTCCTTTGAATAATTTAAAAATTATAAATAGTTGGGCACATTAAAATGTACCATCTTTAAAAAAAATTATAAAAATCTGTTTGATAGAGCTCCTGGAATCATTGTAGAAAGTATTCACATCCAGTTTTAAATATATAAGTAAAGCCATCTTATCTTATTTTATTATTATTTTGTTCCGTAACTATTCATACACATACAGTACATCCTACAATTACACATTCTGCCAACATTTTGAGAAATAAATGGATCAGTAAGTTCTTCAAAGTAAATTTCACGAACCAAATCCCAATAAATAAATCTAAATTCAAATTTTTGTACAACAATTTAACTGCAAGAATTTCCGACTGTTAATAACTCTTTGTAGTTTAATTGAATCAAAAAAGCAAAATAATAGAAAACTAGTGGGAATCTAAAGATGGCCCTTGTTTAAGGAATGATCCAGTTTATGGTGAAGAGAGGATATTCACCTTAGTTCACACCCCCTACCCTCTAAATTTGTCCTTGATTTGAGATATAGTGCCTCTACAGACTATTATACAATTTAAATGTATTATATTAAGGGAAATTTTCTTGGTTATTCGTCCAAAGAGAAAGATATTAAAAGGGTATGGATAAAAGGGAAAGGGGGGCAAGTAGAGATAATTCATCCTCAATAAAATAAAGAATGGGTGGAGAATACCAAGTGGATCCGGCAGATATTCAAACTCTTACCTTCCCAGTCACCACCAATCCAATCTCTGGCAATATTTACACCCTAGACCATGTGAGCACCAGTGTGGGTGTTTATTTAACACGTTCTCCAAATATGCTACTCATCTAGGCTACCCAAATATTTACACGAATATTATAGGAAGAAGAAAGGTAAAATTTATAGGAAATGTACCCAAATTAGTGGTGGGAGTAGAGTGCTAAGCCATTTAGGAATAAAATCTTCAGTATACCTAGAAAACAATTAGATACACATACCTCTCCTTTAAAGAAAAATCAGACTAGATAATACTGACACCTTTGTATGCGTTCCCACCAGTGCAGGTGCTAACTAAGAGTAACTGTGCTTACAATGATGAAAACTCACGATAAACAGTGACGTGAGAGTCTTCAAGTCATCTGACCCGCTCGGCTAAGGTCGCAAATCTTCAATCACAAATACTAAACGTAACCTTCTCACCCTCCTCTTCCCCCCCTCCCAAACACAGACCTCTTATTTGCATGGATGACAGGGTGAGAGGGTAAAGGAGGAAGGGGGGATGGGCAATGGTCGGTCTTGTCGTGACAATGGTCGCACCGAACAAAAGGAAGCCCCGACACAATGTTTCCTGCTATTGGAACAATGGTCCAGGCTTGGACTCGATTGAAGGACCCCCCCCATCCCCTCTACCCACCCCCAGGTTGGTGGATGCAGCGAAGGAGCAGTGGACTAACCTTCCCTTTCTTCTACATCCTTTCTCACTTCCTCTCTCATTCTATCTTCCGAGTTAAGGTGGGGATGATCACGTGATAAGAGCTTCCCTACACTGGTTTCTGTAAACGATCAGGTGGTCTTATGAACGTGTTTGGTTTGAGGTAACAGCGGGAGTAGGGGAGGGGAGAAGGATGTGAAATCGATACTGAAACTATAAGACAAAGTTTTTTTTTATATTTTACTAGTTCCGCGTCTTACGCTCCTTCCGGATTAGCTACAAACGACAATAATTGAGTAGTGATTAGAATGGTTGAGTTTGAGAGGAAATGTGCCTTCTATTGCAAGAGACAGAGTTAAAAATCATTTAACCTAGTTTTTTTTAAAAAAAAAACCACCCAGATCACCTGGAACTTAAGCCCTAACCTCCTGTGATTGAAAAACCAGAGAAGACGGGTCGTATATAATAGTTTATGTCCCACTGATGTGGGTTAGTTTATTCCGCTGTTCCTAGATCACTGGCCAGGTTTATGGCTTCAGTAGGAGGGCATACCGATCTAATACTCAATGTATGTAAACTCTATTATCCTGTATAATTGCAAAACTTTCATTATTTATCTATTTTTATTTTTAGCATCCCATCTTACTACCCATTTTGGTTATAGGCCTATTCCATGTTCTATCTACACTACTGTGTTAGGGTTTAGGAAAGTTTTAAAGGAAGTATATCTAGATTTGCGTGAGGGAATAGTGGAAAGCCATTTAGAAAAAACCATCCTCAATACACCTGATTGGGATCAAACTCCGATCTCCCCGTATTGGCAGTCTATTCTCTTGCAAGAGTGACGCCTTAGATCATGTGGCCACCAAAGTGGGTAGTATTATCTTGAAGGATTACAATAAGGATTTTTTTGTATAAGATAGGCCATAATAGATCCATACAGGATAGCAGACTTGCCTTGACTATTTAAACTATGGCTCTATCTTATTTTATTATCTACACCAGGCATCTCAAACTAGTTTTATCTCAGGATACACCATGCTAAGGGAGTTGCATTTTTAAAAAAATTGTAGACATTTAAAGTAGAAAAACAAGTAAATAATAAAATCCTTACTGTGGCAAAAATATATTTAAGAATACATAAAATATTAATAACAAAGCCTCTATTTTTTCCCTAAAATATTAAACCTTTTATTTACAGCAATGGTGTGACTGTCTGGATTTATTATTATTATTATTATTATTATTACTATTATTATTGCTAGCACCACGTCTTACTACCCGTTTGGGTTATAGGCACTTACGCTAATGTGCAATGGTAGGGTGATTGTGAGATGAAATGGAGGACCTACAGTTTAACGTGGAATCCGAACCATGGTAGAGCCTGGTATTCCTTACATTCACAAGTTGTGATTAATACACATCTTGTCAGAGGTAAAGGAAGGGTTTGACAATCAGATAAATCTATGCCGGGACTGAGGATTGAACCCCGAACCCCCAGAACTGAGGTCTGACACCTTATCCCTAGTCGGGCTTTAAACCTTGTGTTAAAATCACTTTAATAATTGATTACAAAGGCATCATTTCTCAGGTTTTTGTTCCTGTTATTAATATATAACAACAGTTCACACGTGTGCTGCCAAACATTGCACTTATTTTGTGCACTTATTTAAACCATTTTCAGCAATCGATCTCTGATTAGTAAAGAATACAAACCTCACTTGCTAGATCCCCCCAAACAATGATCGATTTCCAATTGTCATAATCTCAACTTGTGTCCCTCTACAATTTTTATAAAAAAAATAACGACCATGCCGTTTCATCAAAAGGCCCGTGGGTCTTAGAGAATTATGGATCGGGCCGTATTTTTGACATACCTGAGCTACACCATAGTGTAACCAAGCAAGTTGAGCTTTCTAGAAATCAACTATTTGGTAGAAGAATAAACCCACGTCCAAGAAGAAAATATTCTCACCAGAGCCATCCGGAAACGAACCAAGTTCCGTTAAACCTATGATCAAACACTTTACCAACTCAGCCACAATAACTGTACCGTCACAATTGTTTTTTATGATCCGATCTTTAAGGGGTGGCACAATCAGAAACGCTCCTTGCATAAATTATTTGACCTTATCTAAGGTTGGGTCATCAAAATATCTGAAGACTTGTTTTGGCTCACTCGTGTGCTAACTGCCCCTTAAGGGTTGGTTCCAACTACCCCTGTCTATGAACTAACTACCTTCTCTAGGGTAAGGGGGCTGGGGGTGATAAAAGGGTAGACGAGAGTGGAACATCAATAAAATGATTGTGCCATTCAACCAGACCGACTTTATCAGGACAAGCAGGTCAGATTAGAGTTAGGGCAGTTTGCCCTAAGGCAAGTTGGTTGTGGGACTCTTGTCAAATGGGGCGTGGGAAGAGTTGGGAGAAGGGACTAAAAGGAGAGTGGGAGATACTTCTGATTGACCGGGAGAGTTCACAAGTGGTTTTATCTTGATTTTAGACCCTTAGGGAGGGACATACACTTTTGAAGGATTGCCAAAATGGACAGTGCCAAATTTGATGGGATTAGAAAATTTGCTAGGTTAAGGAGAAACAAATTTTATTATTTTATAAGTGATATTTAAAGGGTTCTTTCTGAATTGACTGACTATATCAGCACGTGACTTACAAAATTTTAATTCTAGTTCTGACTCAACATGCAGCCTTCAATTAATTATTGTGAAAGGCAAAATAGTAATTTTATTAATAATTTATTTTACATCCATGATGTGAATCAAACTCAGAACCATTATATAAGTAGGTGCAAACTAGGCGTCACTATATTTAAATATAGAACATGTATTTTATTGGAAGTAACACTAGCGTGGCTATGAAAATATTATGTCGTTAATGGGACTATCATTAGTCTGCTTTCCCGTCAAGTGAAGACTAAAAGTTGGACTATATTTGGATTTGAGACAGAACCTCTCAAAATTAATTTATAGTAATCGAAACGAGTATTTTTACTTTGGCACTAATAAAACTATTTCACTTATCTTTTAATTATATTAAAACAGCTGTTTCTAGACCGACCTATTGTCCAATTATTGCAACCTCATGCTTGAGAAATTACTCCAGCTAATTTTTTTTCACGGTAAAAAGGTAAACGGTTAGTTGTGAATGTCGTGATGAGAAGAGGGTGGGCTATCACCTTCTCTTTCCTTTTCCCAGAACAATCGCCAACCAACACCCACCGGTCGAATAAAGGAGGTCTTGGTAAGCCACGCGCCAGTTGAAGACGTTCGTTACTGGAAGCAGCTGCGCAGTCTCAAGACGTTTCCTCCCGCCCAATACCCCCCTCCTCCCCTCTTTTCCGCAGTGAAAATTTTCTAACTTCTCTCAAGACTTCTTGTTACAACGTCTTGGCTGACTATCAGCCCGAGAACATGGGGCGTGAGGGGGTAGGGAGGGTTTGAAGGGACTTTGTGTGACAATCGAACACGTAAGAGCTAGAAGCTATAAAAATTATTAAAGTACTAATTATTTATGTGCACCGCACCTTACTACCCGTCCGGGTTGTCCGCATATCTACAATAATAGGAGTAGGAAGAAAGAAGGTGGAATCAAAAGGAAGTTTATCTGTCTTCCTATGGATGGAGAGTGGAGAATTGTGTAATCAACTCAGCCTTAGAACACTTGGTCACTATTCAAATCCCGACCGCCTTATCACCCGATGAACCAGATTTCAGGAGACTGACACTTTTTTCAGCATGGCTATTGGTTCTGGCAAAACCAAAGGAATTAAATAACATTCAATATTATTACTATGAATTCAGCCTGCACTTTATGAACTGACTTATTATATCAGACTATGGCTTACAAACTTAATTTTAAAACAGGAACAGCGTGGGATCCCCTACCCATTTTCATCATTGAAAAGGAAATGTCCAATTTCTCCTATTATCATTGTTTTGATCATGCAGGGAATCGAACCCAGGACGGATGCACTACATACTGAGCTAAGGTGTCTGACTAAATTAGCTTTTAAAGAAGAAGTTCAAATTAACTAAGAGTGTAAAGTTTTTACTCGTTCAATTAGTCGGAAGAGCTGATCTAGGATTAAATAAAATAAGTGAGTTAAGGGGCCATCCTTAAATTAAGTCAGCCTTTTTTCATGATTTTCAAACCCCTACCCCCAACCCTCGCTCTCTCTCCCTCCACGTAAGAAGTCGTGAGATTTTCCGTCCCCCCCTCCCCCCCACCTTTATCTTACGTAATTTTCTACAAGTTGGTAAATTAGACTATTTAATCGTTTAGCTAGTTTTAGATAGGATTTTTAGATAAAAATTGACAACAAACCGAGTATTATAAAAAATTTTAGAATACTTTAATTGGAGTAAAATTTGGCGTAACACTTTATAAGTAAATGAAATATAAATTGAAATTATATAATTACTACTTATTTTCAGACAAAAGAAAGTTTTTTTAGGTTTTGTCTCACCATAAACATTTATTTTTAAAAAAAACACCTTACGTAATATGGACTCTGAACCCACCTTCTGCTTCTCCCTTGAGAGAAAACGTAAGAAAATACTAAAACCCTCTCTTCCTCTGAAAACTCTTACGTAATTTAAGGACGGCCCCTAATATTATGTTGTACTGTACATTGCTAGGGTTATAAAATATCGCGCGTTATGGTGGGCTGGGCATGCAGCGCGGATGGAAGAATATAGAACCAAGTTCCAGGTTTTGACTGGTAAACCCAATGGGAAGAAACCATTGGGAAGACCAACTAGAAGCGGGTGAGAGGCACACAATAGACATTGACTTAGATATAATTATCATAGTCAATGAACTGGAGCTGAAAAAATCAGTTGTAATGAGGTGAACTGGATAGAAGAACTAGCTAAATATAATGGATATGCGTTGTACTTATGTACTTTCTAGTTCCTAATACCACAGAGTAAAGTGGTTAATCATTTTATTTAGATAGCAGGTCTATATTAGTGGTGTGTACAAACTTATTACTGTCCTAGGTTAAGTTAGTTTGGAAGTCTTTCAAAAACTTCCCTACTGAGATATGTATAAACAGACATCATCAGTCTTGTATAAGATTTTGATTGACAAGAGAGATAGTGGTCTGAATTCTGTCCATGCGTTCCAAGGGGATTTTTTTTTCTCCTATTTAATTGACAACTCTTTCCCCAAGGTAGTGCGGGTACAACTTAATCTAAAGCAACCCATCTATTAAATTAGACGTGCAATATCATTTTAGAAAACGTTACAGATTTTATTTTAAGTATGTATTCTTGTTTATAAAGTGCGTATTTAAAATCCAAATTTACCACTAATGTAAACTTATACACACACAATCTATTGACTTTAATTGATAAGCATACTTTAAAAAATGTGTAATATATTTTAATTATTATTCTGGCCTTAGAAGTTGAAATTATCCGCATAGGTGGGCACGTAGACTAAGTGTCAGGCACATTTGTTCTGGATAGCCAGTGACGTAGAGGTAGGTGTTGGAAAACCAGCCGGGTATATTGAGGGCAATTTCTTCTTATACTTTTTCCAACTTTCCCTTCTCAGTAAATGCGGAAATACTTCATCTGAATTCTACCTTCCTCATACTTACCCCATTAGTGTATTTAAAATTCCTTTATCCCAGATAGGGAATGAGAAGTGGCGGATAAAAATACAAGTAACCGAAAGTGTTTCACCGCTAATTAGTTCTGGTAGCTCTACCGCGTAGCCAACCTGTTGCATTTTCTTGTCTCCATGTGTAGGAATTGAAGCGCCCAACAAACCGCCCTTACAGGTATAAGATAAGGACTCAAACCGTCTTTCAAGGAGACGGGCTCATTTCATCCTTACCTTACCAACGGATAAACTTACTGAAGACTGTTTTTGAATGGGTGTTGGAATATTAAGCCTTAGTATGCATTTTGTGGATTTAAAAATAAAAATGTTTAGTCTGTCCCAGTGATAGGTGGCGAGATAGGTTGATCAGAAGTTTAGAAGACCCTGGTTTGATTCTGTACGGGGCTAAAGACGAGATTTACTAATTTAGTGTTGATAAATTTTCAAGTTTTGAAATAACCTGACTTTTTCAGGTTTTCCCTGATTTCAAGGGGTGTATTAAGGTTGGGTGCTAGTGAGCGCGAATTTAGTGCGCTAATTTTGCAGTTTTTATAGCATTAACATTTTTTGAACAAAATAAATCAAATTTTTCTTCTATAGAAACATATAGTTTAGCTTTATGCACGTGCCAATATCAACAGTTTTTGAATATCTGTCATGAGCATGGTGGCATTTGGTGACAAACTTTTTAAATTAAGAGAAAAAGTTGTCATTAAATTCCAGGAC